>JAKVQU010000081.1:0-52176 GCA_030462985.1 Schwanniomyces sp. yHRVM31 | reverse complement strand
CAAAACTCGTGCTAATACTATCGTTCATTTGTAAAGAAGGCTTCATAGTAGATATCCTTAATCCCTTGTTATCTGATGTAATTCTGGTTGAACTTTCTGCCTCTGAAATCACACTAGGCGTTACAGTTGAACTGCGCTTAGGAAATTCAATAGAGTTAACTTCTTCTGAAACCTGGGGAAGTGTATTCACATTTGGAGCATTCTCCTCCTTACTACTAGTAGATGCATTAGTGTTAGGCTGACGATCAATCAGCTCCAGTAGGTAAGGGTAAACATTATCACCTGTGGAAATTAACTTAGTAGTTAGAGTAGGGATTCGCTTAATCCCGTCATGCTGTTCTTGGCTAGCCGTCGAGCTTTGATTTATTGACTGAGGATTGTAGTTATTGACTAAATGTGATGCATTATTTGTGACTTTTCGTATTGTTTTAGTCAATATATTCCCCAATGTTCTTTTATGCTCTTCTTCAGGATCAGGAAGTGTGGGAAATGATACGAAATCATAGTCTTTAGCTTTCATTTCTTCATCGTCACTATTATTATAGATCAGAATTCTTTCAACTTCACCATCTGATGAATGGTTCATTATCTTATTTATCTTTGTTTGATTATACGTAATGAATCAATTAAGTATAAAAGCAGATATATAATAATTAACAGTGTATGCCACAATACACAATTAATGGAGATAAATACAAGCAATAAAAAATTATCAATTCACGTTAATTTATCCTTCTGAAATAATTTTATGGAATTTAATATGTAATAACTAGTGATTCAGTATGTCATTGATAGCAGTCGCCTAAGCGCTATTGTCTACAATTTAATTTAGTGTCAGAAAGATCGACAAAAATATTCGAACGAAAAACTTAAGAGCGATATTTATACTTTGTTGGTATAAGTAAGGATTGATTTTAGTAGAATAAAACTATGTCTTCTTCTGGGTTGCAAAGACGCCGTGGAGGAGCTAAGAGTAATTCTGTTCCAGTATCGAAAGGAAGCGCTTCAAACTCGTTTGATGAAAGTTATGACAACGAATCTAAACCTAGCCATAAAATTGGATATGATGCCCGTGATATTGAAGATAGACACACATTAAAGGTGCCATTGTTGACATTAATGGAAGAAGTATTATTGATGGGATTAAAAGATAAGGAAGGTTATTTGTCTTTCTGGAATGATAATATTTCGTATGCATTGCGTGGTTGTATTTTGTTAGAATTGGCATTCCGTAATAAAATTTCATTAGTAAATGATCCAGCTAGACGTCGCTTTGAATTGAGTGACAGATTAGTTGAAGTTATTGATACAGAGCCAACTGGGGAGGTCTTATTAGATGAAGCATTGAAGATCATGAAGAATGATGAATCGCACTTGTCAGTTACAAATTGGATCGATTTATTAAGTGGAGAAACATGGAACTTGATGAAGATCAATTATCAGCTTAAGCAAGTAAGAGAAAGATTAGCCAAAGGTTTAGTTGATAAGGGAATTTTAAGAACAGAGAGGAAAAACTTTTTCTTATTTGATATGGCTACCCATCCTGTTGCTGATAAATTATCCAAAGAACATATTAAAAACAGAATTTTACATCTTTTGAGATCAAGAAGTTTAGACTTATCTAGCACTTGTAATGATCAATTCCCAGATGATATCTCATTTAAATACTTAAGAACTATTTCATTAGTTTGTGGTGCATATGCTGCTAATGTTTTAGAGAATGTTGTGTTAACTTTAAATTATGATAAAAGGGATCAAGTTTTTGCAAGAAGTGATGAAATTTTAAATGCATTTAGCGAATATCCTTTCAACTTAAACCATCCAAGTCCATTAGGGTTGGGTCTCAATTTAGGTCAAGAAGTTAATGAAGAAATTGAAAAGTGCGGAGCAAATGAATTACAATTAGAGCTTATTGCTGCTATCTTGAGTGTCTTTGCTAGAATGGATTCCATCTTATAATGAGATTAATAGAGTTTTTGAATTGAATGCTCCTTACATGTACATTTGAAACATTTGTTTTCTTTTATGGGTGAGGACCCAAACAGTATTTTTTTGATTTTAATATTTTACTTCTTCAATATATATCATACGATTACATGAGATCATGTAAATATGTACTCTTTCTATAAATAGCGGTATTGTTGGGTGTTTTTTCTAAATAGGGATCACCACCTATATTTTTAACATAGTTAGCTATGAGTGATCTTTCCGTGGATCTAGCATCCCCAGCGGAATCCCACCACATTGCACCTCCTAAATTTTTTTCTTGTATGAATTGTGACTTTATTTTGATGGTATTAGTATCATCAAAAACAATCAATTCCTTAGTGACTGGGTTGTATTTACTACAACATCCTCTCTTAACATCGTATTCTGTAATACCGGGTGACTCTAAAACCCTAGAATAATCTATTATATCAACTTCTGAGGATTTGCTGAACTTTTCATGGACAGCCTGACTTTTAACTCCTCTGAATTTTCTCCCATATAATGGAATACCAAATATTAACTTTTCAGAAGGAATGCCATGTCTTAAATAATAAATTATTACATCATGGCCGTTTAAGTTATTATCACCATTGTTCAGATAGAGATTTGAATGATATCCAGTTCTGCTGGACCATCCCTCACCACAAAAGTCGTAACACATGACATTCCAAAAGGAAAGATATTGATCTAGCTTTTTCAAATCTAAGACACGAAGTTGATCATGTCCCGCAGGGCTGGCAATTGAGAGAGACAATGATGGTGATATCTTATTCAACTCTAATCTCAAGCTTCTGAGCAATTCGATCAATGCTTTACTCTCAGATGGGTTCTTAGGATATTCCCAGTCCACATCGATACCATCAAATCCATATTCTAGCAAAAATTTAATACAGCTTGCCACAAAATTTGCACGTTTAGTTGAGTCTAGCATAACATCGCTAAATAACTTATCTGTTCCCCAACCGCCAATCGACATACACACCTTTAAGTTTTTGTTGATTTGTTTCATCTCAAAAAGTTGTTGCAAGTTGCCTTTGACGGTATTTTTTGGGTTTTTTGGAGATTTCATCGGCAACTCTAAATCACACCAAGCATCACTAAACAGCAATGCACCACTCTTTTTATTAATTAGAAGAAAGGCGTAAAATATGTGGGTAGCTTTATCCGCTGGTATATCTATTGGAAAATGCTTCCTTTCATAAACAGACCAATTAGAAAAATAGATACAATTTTTAAACCCCATAGTAATTCAATAGTTGCTGATAGTTAAATATATAATATTGTAATAATACAATTATCAATTAAGACTAAAGATCAGGAACTACAAAGAAAACTTTAAACTCCAGATTAAACGCCAGCTGATTTCTTGCAGCAGCAAGTGCGATTAAAAAATAAAAATAAAGTGAGATCACATTTAGTAATAGATTTGAGTGATCCAATATTATAAGAGCTATGACAGAATTGATAGACATTCCTAGTGGAGTTCAAAGAAAACTTTCCCCAGATGCAACTATCTACAAAGATGATTGTATGTATTGCTTTGATACAGCCGATAATAACGACCTAGGGTTGGATATTTGTTTGCATTGTTACTACTCGTTTTCCAGAGGAACTCTCAACCATACCAAGGAGCATTATGACAAAAACGGACATTCCGTTTACCTAAATGTAGTCAAGAAATTGAAAGCTAATGATCAAAACCAAAGAAATGAAGATGGCGAAAAGCAACAGAAAATAGCTAAGTTAGAAGTGAAGGAATTGAGTGAAGAAGAAACTTATGATATAGTTAACCGTGTTTATGATGTTCTGAACGATAGATATTATAATTTAGAAGACATTACTGCTGACTTCAGCTCATTGATTCAAGAAATATTGAGCTCAACATCGTCTCACAAGAAGGATGAAATTAGTGCTTGGGAACAAGAGATTTTACCATGTGAACATTCGGTTGACTTACAGCAAATCCTTGATAAAGACGCATACCAACTAGAACAATGTGCGGAGTGTTCATTGAAAGAAAATTTATGGATTTGTTTGCATTGTGGTAGCCTAGGATGTGGTAGGGAACAATTTGGATCTTCTTTAAAAGGTAACTCTCATGCTTTAAAACATTATGAATCCTTCAACCATCCTGTTGCTATTAAGTTAGGGTCCTTGAGCTCCGAGGAAAATAGTTGTGATGCTTATTGCTACAAATGTAATGATGAAGTAAAGGTACCTGGATTGGCAGAAAAATTGTCCAAGTTTGGCATTGATCTAAAGAGTACTGTAAAGACAGAAAAAAGTTTAGTAGAATTAAATTTAGACCAAAATTTGAATTGGGATTTTAAATTAGATGGCGCTAATGGTGAAAAGCTCCAAACTATATTTGGTTCTGGTTTTACTGGGTTTCAAAATTTAGGGAATTCTTGTTACTTAAATTCTGTCATACAAGCATTATTTAGCTTGAGGAGCTACAATGAGTACTTTTCAAATCAGGATTTCCCAGATGTCGAAAATCCATCTAAAGATATTCTTTCTCAACTTATTAAATTATATGATGGAATATCGAGCGGAAGATATTCAAAACCTAATTCATTTAAAGGAGATGATTATCAACTTGGCATCAAGCCCTCTACATTTAAAACATTAATAGGTGAAAACCACGAAGAGTTCAAAACGCAAAGACAACAAGATGCCTACGAATTTCTTTTATATGTTTTGGAAAATATTGACAAAAATTTGGGCCTCAAACTTAATAGTGGTTTCAACTTTTTGATGGGAAATACAGTGATATGCTCAAATTGCCAAAAGGGAACTTTAAAATATGAACTTATTGACAATATCTCTGTACTGGTTGAAGAAAAGATTATCGGAACCGATCCAGAATCTGGCAAAAAAATTTATAAAGAGGCAAACTTGATCGATAGTATCAAAAGATACTGTTCTCCAGAAAATATCGAAGGCTACCAATGTGACAAATGCAATTTGAATGATAGCATAGCCATTAGAACTACTGGGTTTAAATCCTTTCCAAAAACATTAATTGTAAATGTTAGAAGAATCAAGTTACAAAACTGGACTCCTGTTAAAATAGATGTACCAATCGAGATCCCTTCCACTATATCTAAGTCTGTATTGGAAGAGTTAAGAACTACGGAAGATAATTTTGAGGCAGGAACCTTAGAGATTAAAGCAGAAACAGAGGGTTCCACTCAAGAAGTATTTGAGCCGAACTCCGAGGCAATATCTACATTAGAGAGTATGGGTTTCCCAGAAGTAAGATGTCTTAAGGCATTATATAATACGGGTAACAGCAATGCAGAAGATGCCATGAATTGGCTCTTCGCCCATATGGATGATATTGACATCGATGAGCCATTTTCTCCTGGCGTCGCTAGTGGAAATGAGTCAAGTGAGCCGTGTGACGAAAAGATCGAAAATTTAGTCAATATGGGTTTCTCTCACAAATTGTCTAAAAAAGCACTTGTTTTAAACAATAACGATGTAAATGCAGCGGTTGAATGGCTCTTCACTAACCCTGATGATGATGGAGAGTTGACGGATGCAATTCCTAAAGTAGACGTGGCCAAGGAAAGGTCCGAGTTGACTCAGTCGTTGATGCAGAACCACACTGCAGGAGATTATCACGTGAAAGCAGTAGTGTGCCACAAAGGGACCTCTCCTCATACTGGACACTACGTGGTATTTATTAAAAAAATCATCAAGGGAACATTACAATGGGTGCTTTACAACGACGAAAAGGTTGTTATATGTGATGAGAATAGCCTAGAAGATATCAGAAATAATGGTTATATTTATTTTTTTGAAAAATCTGAGGGGTAAATGAAACTTTTCCCCACCTCCCTACCTTCTAAAATTTATATCTAAAGTCAATTTCAATAAGGTACTACTGTAATATTGTAATAAGTTCAACGTAAGTATCTTGAATCTATAATGATGAATCATAAACCCTTCGCTATTTTTGCTTTACTCTTTATCTCGTTCTTTAAAGTCCGAAGCCATTATCGTGTACTCCTTTCGATAATGCGAAATGTTGAGAGATTAATTGGCTCGCATCATGCATAATAGAAGTATGACTAACTTCAATTATCTAGATTTCAATGTATAAATATTGATAGAATTTCTAGAGAATTATATTCATTAGTTGACGATAATAAAGTGAATATGTTCATTGAAAACGAATACCTCGGTGATAGAAGCCGTCTTGAAGATTGGAGAAGTATGTGATAGCAATCATAAACATTTAACAGCCAAAATACTAACTATATTTAGTCCGTGGATACGATCCACTTACACCACCAGATCTTTTACAACATGAATTTCCTTTGACTGATAAATGTCGTGAAGTGATTCGTAATGGAAGAAAACAAACTTGTGATATATTGAACGGAAAAGACGATAGATTACTCGTTGTTATTGGGCCATGTTCTATTCATGACCCTGAAGCTGCTCTTGACTATTGCGAGAGATTATACAAAGAATCGGAAAAGCACAAAGGTGAATTACATATCGTCATGAGAGCATACTTAGAAAAGCCAAGAACCACAGTAGGCTGGAAAGGTTTAATCAACGACCCAGAAATTGATGGTACTTTCCAAATAAATAAAGGTTTAAGAATTTCAAGAGGTTTATTCGTGAAATTAACTGAAAAATTACCAATTGCTGGGGAAATGTTAGATACGATTTCTCCTCAATTCTTATCAGATTTATTTTCAGTTGGTGCAATTGGTGCCAGAACTACTGAATCACAATTGCATAGAGAATTATCCTCCGGATTATCTTTCCCAGTTGGTTTCAAAAATGGAACAGATGGTACTTTGGGTGTAGCAATTGATGCTATGAAATCTGCAGCACATCCTCACCACTTCTTGTCTGTTACCAAGCCTGGTGTTGTTGCTATTGTAGGAACTGCTGGTAATAAAGATTGTTTCATAATCTTAAGAGGTGGTAAGAAAGGGACTAACTTTGATGAAGCATCCGTCAAAGAAACTAAAGAACAATTAAAGAAAGCCAATATGATAACAGAAACTTCAGGTCCAAGAATTATGGTAGACTGTTCTCACGGTAACTCAAATAAGAACCACAGGAACCAACCATTAGTTGCAGCTGATATAGCTTCTCAAATTAAGAGAGGAGAAGATGGTGTTTGTGGATTGATGATTGAATCAAACATAAATGAAGGCCGTCAAGATGTTCCTCCTCAAGAAGAAGGTGGTAAGAACGCCTTGAAATATGGATGTTCCATTACTGATGCATGTATTGGTTGGGATGATACTACCCTGGTTTTGGAGTTATTAGCTGATGCTGTAAAAGAAAGAAGAAACTTAAAAAAGAATTAATCAGTTCTACAATTTATATTAAACCTGTATTTAATTATTTATTCGATAATCAAATAAAAAAGCCATCTCATCTAATTTATTGAGATAGTTCATTCAATTAAATGTCTATTTAGGCAATCTAAGCTAGTAATATTTCAAAGGAAAAACCTTACTCTCACCCATATTAAAGATGTGGCTATTAATCTGTAAATAACCAAACATACTATTAAACCTAGAAACATTAGTCCTAGATTATTGTCCAAATTATAATTCTCCAATACTTTCATACCTGTATCCAAAGTACATTCTGATGTATAACAGGAAAATTCTTCATCTGTAAATCCCAATTTAGCACATGTAGCTATTACATATTTCATTGGATTGATATAATTAACTCCCATAAAAAAATCTGGCATATTAATGGACATAGTACCACCCATAAAGATTGCAAGGAATAAGCAAAAATTTAAAATGTTCATTGCAACACCCAAATGATCAAATAAACTAACAATCATAATACCTAAAGATTCACCACAATTAACTGCAACAAAACTACCAGCAAACATAGTGAAATACATAGCAGTATTTCTTGGTAATCCGCAAGCTAAAACAATGAATATAGCGTAAATTAAGCATGTTAATATTTCCATTGGTAATTCGTTTATCAAATAGCAAGTACTAAACTCAAAGACACCGTAAATTCCATCTCTATATTCTTGGAAAAATAATTGCTTTTCATTTGGAAACAACGACATATTATTCACAAATCCAACGAAGTATAAATTCAATGTTTCTTGAATTAAACCTAAACGGTTACTTATACCGTCTTGAGTATTCTTCAACGGAGCAAAGTATATTGCCACAAAAATAGCAACAAAGACCGTTTGGAACCCTCTTGCTATAAGAACATCCGTGGATCTAATAGTGGTGAGAAATTGTCTTCTGCAAAGTGTGACAAATGTTGAAGTTACTGGAAGTCGTTTTTTTAATAACTTTGAAAGATCAATATGGTCATTGGAAGTGCTTATATTGATGGCTTCTTTGCGGCCAGTCCAAATATTAACTAATTGTTCAATTCTCTTTTGGGATTCTTCGTTTGTTTCAGTCATTCCAACAGTAACTAAATCTAAAAGATAATCGCAGATATTAGAATTAATACACGGATATCCAATTCCATTCAAGTAATCAGATACCTTAGAAGAATCGCCATTGTAGACAACCTTACCACCTCTAGCCAATAATAATAATGAGCCAAATTCATTGAACATTTCCGCACTTGGTTGATGAATTGTTATTATGATTGTAGTATTGTTCTCGTTGCATAAATTGTTCAAGAGTGATAAAATAGCAGTAGATGTCTTTGAGTCTAGCCCAGAAGTTGGTTCGTCCAAAAATATAATCTTCGGATTTGATAATAATTGAATAGCAATAGACACACGTCTTTTTTCACCTCCAGATATACCTTTCACTAAGTCTGAACCAATTAGGGTATCAGCACAGTCAATTAAGCCCGTTTTTCTTAAAATGGTTTGAATCATCGTAGGTATGTTTCTATGTTCTTCTATAGGAAGTCTGAGTTTTGCCTGGTAGAATAAATTCTCTCTTACGGTCAAATTTCCAATCAAAGAATTATCATGTTGTGCAACGTAGCTTGAAATTCTTCCCATCATTTCAGTATCAATTTTACGTTCTTTGTTTAAGTATATAACACCTTCGGATGAAAAATTTCTTTTTCCGCTTAGTCTATTAGATAAATAGTTAAGAGTTGTTGTTTTACCACTTCCAGACGGGCCCATTATAATATTAAGTTTTCCAGAATCGAAGTTTGCATTTATTTCATTTAGGAGGTCCTTTGAGCCTGTTTTCTTTCCAAACATGTTATACTCATTAACAGACAAAGTCAAATTTACAATATTGACTTCATAACTAATATCATCACTGTTGAAACTACTGCTTTCAAACTCGCTTTTTTTCTTTGATATCACGGCTTTAGCGTTATCTGCCTCTTCGTCATCTTCATCCTCTCCACCAATTCTATTTTTCTTAGTTTTGGCTATCTCCATATCGTAACTTTTAGTATACAAGAATATAATGGCCATAAGATTAAAACCAATGAACCAAGCTAAAAGGATACATATTGGTTCCTTTATCCAGTTCACCGGATATCCAAGTATATCTAATTGATAATTACCAGAATATTCCTCGCAAAGTCCACTATTACTGTCATATGGACAATCACCTTGCCAATTGTGGTATTGATTCGAAGTCAAAGCACCGAAAGCATACCAAAAGTGAGAAATATACTTTGTCCACCTAACATAAACGGGCATTGTTGAAGCATTAACGAAATAACCGCAAGATAAATTTTGTAACTGATAGTCAATATTCAATAAGAAGGTAGATATCGCAAAATTTTTACAGACAGAAAATGCAACCATGGCTAATGACAATGAAATCAAATTTGTCAAGATAGCAATAGCCAAAAATATGAAGAAAAAGGATGCATCATTGTGACCTTCACTGTTTTCTAAACGTAAGCCCCACATGAAATAAACAATGCAAGAGAAAAATATTGGAACTGGTAAATCTTCCGTCAACAATTTACCTAATCTTCTAGAGATAACAAACCCTGGGATGCTAACGTACCCTTCCTGATGCTCTCTCATAAAGGTTACACCTTCTGTCTCCCACAATCTTTCAATTTCTATTAATAAAGGAAAGAATCCAATTAATTCTAAAAGAACATATAGTGAAGATGTTATTGACCGTATACCAGCTAAATCAGGTTGTGGTTTGTAAAATATCCAACCACATATAGCTCCTAAAATTATAGAAACCCCGTTAAATGAAAATAATGTTCCTTTGTCCCTAATTGAAAGAAGAAACGATCTCTTGGACAAAACCTTAACCTCTTGGAAGAATGATATTCTCTCTTTTGGATCTCTAGAAAATAATTTAATATTCTTCTCAAACAATTTTTTTGATTCTTCTTCATTCAATTTTGGGATTTCTGTATTTTTACTGTATTCTTTCCAGGCTTCTACAAGCCTTTGTATCTTCTTAGAAGTTTCTTCCTCTGTTAACTTTGTAGAGGTATCCTTTACCAATAAATTCATTGCATATTCCACTATATTAACATTTGCACTATTTTTTTCAACTAATCCGAAATCATTGAAATATGAACAAGCTTCGGGCAAACTACCATAGAAAAGCATTTTACCCCCTCTTGTAAGAAAACATATCTTATCGAAAAGAATCGAAATTTCTGGTCTGGGTTGATGGATTGAAAGTACAAGAGTTATACCTACTTCCTGTGAAGCTAGTTTTTTAAGTATCAGTATTAATTTTAACGAACTAGATGCATCCAATCCTGTAGTAGGCTCATCCAAAAATAAAATTGCTGGTTTTGAAAGTAAAGAAATCGCAAGAGAGACTCTTCGCCTCTCACCCCCTGATAAAGTACTAGGGGCATTCCAAAATCCCAATATTGAACTATCTCTCAAATGTGTTAACTCAAGAATTGATAATAATGAATCAATTAATTGCAATTTTTCTTCTTCATTAACATCAAGCAGCATTCGGAGATCTGCTTGTATTTTAAGAGTTTCAAATACAGTTAGTCCAGCATCAAATATATCTGACTGCATCATATAAGAATTACTTATATTCTTATCATTTTCTTTCTTGTATTCTATAGATCCACTAAATACTAGACTTTTCTTTCTGATATTCATTCTTTGAGA
This sequence comes from Schwanniomyces sp. yHRVM31, assembly GCA_030462985.1. Classification (NCBI taxonomy): domain Eukaryota; kingdom Fungi; phylum Ascomycota; class Pichiomycetes; order Serinales; family Debaryomycetaceae; genus Schwanniomyces; species Schwanniomyces sp. yHRVM31. The sequence goes on along the minus strand of JAKVQU010000081.1, from coordinate 41,123 downwards.
AAGAGTATTTAGTAAAGTAGTTTTACCACTACCAGAACCACCCATAATAGCTAACATGGATCCACTTTTCAAATCAAAGCTAATATCATTTAAAATCTTAGCTGAATCGTCATCACCCGTTTCTACATCTCTTTTAGAAGACCGAACAGAAACAGAGAGTCTCTTTAAAGACAAACTGACTCGGTTATCATTCTCAACATGAAGAACTTCGGATACCATTAATCTACTAGTAATTGCTCTCTTCACATTCTCATGAAGAGCAAGAACCATATTTATAAGGCTACTTTTCTTCATTTAGCATATTACTATATAAAGCAATTACATTGCGCTTCTCAATCTTTTGCGCTCACATGATAAGAATGCCCTAATCATTCAATTTTTGCGCTAAATTATTTCTTTAAATAGTAATAATCTTGCGCTATTTTATTTATATTTGTGCTTACACTAGCTGCAAGATTTTCCGTAGAATATAAGCTCGTACCACGCACCAAACTTCTTATTTAGGACTGTCACATGGGTTATATTGCATATGCACTGCATCTCTAAACCATTTCATGAGAATGAAAAACGTTAATTTTAGAATAGTTTAAATTTATTACAATAGATATTTAAAATTTTCCTACCTATATGACATATAAATCGTTTATTAGTGAGCAAGAGTAGAGACATAAATAATCAAAAAAAAAAAACTCAAGAAATGCTCTCTAGTTAGAGTCTAGCTGGAAAAAATACTTAGTCTTGTTTCATGCATGTATTAAAATAATAAATGTGGCGTAGTACTTTATAAGTACTAGGATAAGCTAAAGTAAAATATTAACAAGGTACATTTTAAAACTATTTTTACAAACAGCAACTTACTAAACACAAGCTCTATGAACTATCTCTGCTTCATTGGGTATCACTCTCCAAATAGCATTTGTAGCTCTTCTATTCTTCTTTTCATTCTTTCTTCTTCTTCGATTCCAACCGCCTCTCCAAGCTGCTTTTTTCTTTCTTGAATTTTAAGCATTTTTGTCTCTATACTGTTCTCAATTATAAACCTATAAACTTGAACATTTTTTTCTTGGCCTATTCTGTGAATTCTGTCTATTGCCTGATCTTCTATATTAGGCAGCCACCAAGGATCCATCATCACAGCTGTTGAACATGTTGTTAAATTTAAACCAATCCCACCAGCCTTTAAAGAAAGTAAAAGAACAGTAAGTTTGTCTTTATTAGCTGTGCTATCATTAAATTTATCTAAAAGAACTTGCCTTTCACTTAATGATAATCTGCCGTCAAATTTATAAACCACATAAGTCTCATTTCCTTGGAGCTTGATTTCATTTTCTATAATATCTAAGTAAGAAGAAAACTGAGAAAATACGATTATCTGTTGACCAGGTCGTTGCTCCTTCATGGACCTCAATAATGCCAAAAGGGCTTGAATTTTAGATGACGTCTTAGTTGGATCGTAATGATACAACTGAAACTTGTAATCATTTTGTATATTCTCTTTTTCGTTAGATAGATGGAAAGTAATTTCCTTTTTTGATGTGTCTTTGGGTCTAACTTTGAATATTCTGTGTTTGGAGACAGGCTCCCGGCAATTTGGACAGAATGGTGAATTGTCAGCTTTTGTTTGAAATTCTATATGTTCAATAATACATGCTAAGCAAAAACTATGGCCACACGGAACTAAAGCCATCTCAGAATAAGGAATGAATTGTGTACATATCGAACATTCTGGGTCTCTAATATTGACTTTAGAATATAGAGGATACATAACAGATTGAAGCTCAAATTTATCTTTAAACCCTTCCTTCAAATCTGTATTGATAATCTTTGAAATTTCTTTTCTTGTATTTGAATCATCCTCGATATAGTTGGACGCCTCTTCTTCCATTTCATTTGCCTTCCCTACAAGATCCATATGACAGCATACTTGCCTTAATCTTAAAATATGCGTGAAGATCTGAGAATACTTCTTCATTAACTGGCCAGTTTTTAGGCCCTCGTTAAACGAGGTTGCTGCTTTCTCCTTAAACCAATTATATAACTTTTCTTCCTCTTCATTGAATTTAATTTCCTGAAGGATTATTTGCTTTGGGGGTAACTCTACTAATAAAGATCCATCTTCTTGTTTCATATCCTTTGTACGACGAAGAAATATAGGCTCCAAAATTGATTTAATAACATCCAATGCTTGATTTATATTTCTCTGCTCAAAAGGTAAAGAAATAAAAGTTTTCCAATACGAAAAATTGCTCCACGGCTCTAGTTGTAAGAATTTGATCAAGGAATATAAATCATCAAGTTTATTGATAACAGGGGTTCCAGTCAAAATCCATCTTCTAGACAGGGCTAATTCGAAGACTGCCTTTGCAGTCTTAGTATTTCTATTTCGAATAGTATGACCTTCATCTAATACTACTCTAAAGAACTTGACCGAAAATAAGCCGAACTTGGTAGAGCCTTTAGTTAATGAAGTCATTTTTGAATATCTCATATATTCACTAGCTACTACCCCAAATGTGGTAACAACTAATATAGGAATATTTTTTGTCTTATTACATAACACTGGATAAAGATCTAATTCTGCCAGATCACCATAATAAATGATGCATTTATGATTTGGATTATTATTTGCCTTATCAAACTCCTTCTTCCATTGAAGTAAAAGTGATAATGGAACCACAATTAAAGTAGTTTTCGATGCATACCTTTCTTCATTCTGGGTTACATCTAAATCATAAGGAGCTGAGTTAACTAATGATAAGGTCGATATAGTTTTACCAAGTCCCATTTCATCAGCCAAAACACCACCTTTGACACTGGATTTTATCAAAGGTTCTTCTAAAGAGATTTCACCGCTATATATATTTGCATAAAAGAATTCCTTCTGGTTTATAATACTGTTACTACAAGGAATTGATGTATGATTTTGCGGCCATCTGAATTTTTTCCATAGTGGATTCATCAATCCCTCCTCTTCGACTCTCTTTCTTACTTGAGATGAAAATATTGATTCTTCGTCATTTTGTGAAGAAAGTTCTACTAACTTATCAAATTCTTTTTCTCTAGCTAACATCCATGATAATCCGTGTCTTTGATACGGTCTTAATTCTAGTTTGAAATTATCTTTTGGAGGTGTTGTTGATTCAGGTAAACTATTGAAGATGCTTGATTTGTTATTGGAGATATAGAATGCCTTTAGTTGATCCAAATTTAATTCATTTGAATTTTGTGAAATCAGGTCCTTGTTACTATCTACTCTCGATTCTTCTTCTTCTGATTCAATCTCTATAGGGTCTTCCACATCAGTTATATCACATCCTTTCTCATCCACATTTACTGGCGTTATACCTATTCTTTTGAAAAAATTCGAGATTGCATGTTGTTTTATTCTTAATTCTGATTCTTTTTCGGACTCTGTAGTCTTGTTAGAGCTATCCAATTTCTGTCTTTTGCGATGGTCTTTCACATTAGACATAGATACATCATTGAAATCTTGATTATGCTCAAATGCAGTATTTTTGAAATAACAATCGATTTGAATGTAAAATGAATCACCTATTGATAATCTTTTTTCACTTGATAATATTACGGTTGCTATAAAAGTGCATGTTTCAAAGTCAAGAAGAGGAGATAATATTCTATTTAAATCTTCAGGTATCCTGCCAATTTCTCTTCCAGTATCCATTTCATCTTTTGGTATTGTAAAGAGCCTAATTATTGCAGAATCTTTTGCCTTAGAATTTTTTGGAATTAATCTTCTAATATCCAATTTCTCCATATATTTAAGAGGTTTTATTGTGGGTCTTGTTGCCCAGGCTTTTGCATCGATAGTTCCTATAAATCTTTGCCACTTTTTTGAGTCTAATTCTTCATTTATGCGTTGTGATTCCTTTTTCATTCTACTTAATAGTTCTGGTATTTCTTCTCTCGCCTGAGACGCTGTCACAATTGCCATCGATCGTTTCGTTGATTTTTTAGTGCTGATATTAATTTCATCTGGTGCACTATTCAAATATTCATTTACTGCTAACTCGATACACTTTACATCAGTTTTAAATTTTTCGTATAAAGAAATCAATTTCTCATCTTCAATACTATTGAATATCGATACCAATTCATTCTTGAACTTGTGTAAAGAAATTTCATTTGGTTTTGTTTTATTCGTTTGTTCTATAACCCTCATTGCAGGTATTTCTATAAGATCTTCATCCGATTCCACAAATAGTGAATTTGACTCATTATTTACATTATCATGATTTATCAGCCCCTGACTTGTCCCATTTTCTTTCCTTAATGAATTATCTATATTAGTGACAAAATATCGTTCCTTCTTAATATTCATGATAATTGCAATAAAAAGGTTTTTTTCTTTACGCAGTTTAAATTAAGTACGCGATTTACTATGGCTTTATGATGATTTTAGAGATATCTATTAGTTTTATTGTGATTATAATTGTAATTGACATATTAATTAATTTATTATGATACAGATACTATGTAATTCATTATGGTTGAATAAAGAGCTTTGAAAAATTCGCTAGGTTCATATTAGCAAACAATCTAAATTCAACATGCTTCTATCTTGGCTCAAATCAATATTATTCTCCTGGCACCATGTCTGAAAGTTCCCCAAGAGAAATTTAACCTTGCCAGTTTTGTCATCTTTTTTTAATAATTTCATGAATTCTAATGTGAGTAGAATGTCTTCCTTTCTGAAGCCAGTCCATCTAGATAAATCAGTAATGGTAAACATATCTCCTTGTCTAAGATTCTCATTGATAATGTAAGATATCTTGCGGGACCAAAAATGCAAATAACTTATCTTTCCATAGGGAGATAGTGGAAATTCTGGTCCACTTTTCTTCAGTCCCGGTAGCACGTTAGCCAAAGCATACAGAAATTCAATTAGCAAAGACCCTAGATGCCGTCTTTGGTACGGAGGAAATACACATATGCATGCTAAATTATTATCACTATCCCAAGACAGAACTTCTTTGGAAAAAAACCCCATTGGTTTGTATGATATTGAGTTATTGTAGTCATTTTGCGGTGAATCTTCACCATATATTACGTAGAAATCAAAGTGGTCTAAGTTATAGAATACAGACTTATCTTCCAAAAATAACTTTCCAAACAAACACAAATTTTGGCAAAATAATGAATGCTTAAAACCTCTAATCTGTTTAATCAAATATCGTGAATCGTCATCCCTATAAACCAATTTTCCCAATGAAGGATTTTGAGTATTAAGAGGGCAAGAGAGCCTATGTTTTTGCATATCCTGTTGAACATCAGTGTATTTAAAGCAATTTTCACACACATAGAGTTGATCTAACCAAAACTCATCAGTATCATCAGGGTCTTGGCCATTCTCATTATACATCCGCTTTCTATTCTTTAATCCTGTTGAAAGCTGCTTATTGTAAGATACATATCCGAGTTCTGAATGATTATGTGTATTAAAGTATGCTCCATTTCCATACCAGGTATCAAATTCATATGATCCCAACAGCACCCTCTTTATATTTCTACTTTCAAGAACTCCATAAAAGCCATCTTCCTCGGCCTTCTTATTTACTTTTTCTGACATAGCATCAGATACACTATGATCTATTATTACCAACTTGGTATTAAAGTCTCTAGTTAGTAGTTTTGATAAGTTGATAACAAATTTTCAAATACGCGTAAAATCATTGATCAATAGTTAATTTTATTTATCTTAACATATAAAAAATGCCACCAAAAGGATGGAGAAAAAACGCAGAAGGACAGTTTCCACAACCAAATAAAGACCAGGGATATGTTTCAGTAGATGAAATTTTGTTTCCAGCATCAACGGTTCAGAAATTAGCAAAGAAAATCATAAATACCCATGAAGAAGGTGAGAAGGAATCTAACATGTTATTAGCTAAGGATTCGTCAGTTGCATTGCAGAGGTCTGCTACAGTTTTTGTATCCCATTTGATGTTTCATGCTAGACAAATATCTAAGGAAAACTCTAGAAAAACAGTTAATGCTCAAGATATTCTCCAATCGTTAGAAAGAGCTGAATTCGGTGGATTTGTGTCTGAAGTGAAGCAGAAATTATCATCTTTTGAAGCAGCAGTAGAGCAGAAAAAGAAGCAGAAACTTGCTGGAGTAAAATCTGACTCTGAAGAGCAGCTGGTTAAAAGATTGAAAGATAACGATAATAATGTGGTACAGCATCTGTCGGAAAATTCTAAAGATGAGATAGAAATCGAAGAACTAGGCAATGATGATACAGCAGATGTTACGACAACAGAAGAACTAAATGAAGAAGCAAACGAATCAATGGAGGCAGATGAAATAGAACAACAAGTTGACAACCCGATTGCTGCATTAGAAAAAGAAGAAAGAGAACTAGGAGGGTCTGAGGAAGAGAAAGAAGAAAACAACGAAGAAAACAGTTCGGATGATGATGAAAATTAATAGAATTATATATTCCTATAAAGAAATGAATATTGATAATGCATTCTTCTTAGTCAGTTGGCCAAACATTGACTAAAAAACGGATATCCGCAAAGAGATCCTACGTATATATAAATTATGAATATAGCTATTGCTACTAATGCAAGTTTAAATTTTGCATTGGCTAACCACATTTTCTTTTTAATCTGTTGCGTTCTTTTCTGAAACACCAGCGACGATGTGGTTAATCTATCTGTTTGATCAACAAGCAAATTTATCTTATCGCCTCTAGCCAATATTTTGTTAATGTTTTGGAGCATTAGATCTCTTACTTCCTCTACCTCTTCGTTAGCCAATAATAATGAATTTGGATTAATTACTTGCTCCTCCCCATCGACATCTTGATCATTTGTGGACCCATAGCTATACATACCTTTATTGGTTTCAAAATTCATCTCTTCAAACTTAATTATTTGATTCATATATAACTTGAATTCCCCCAACTTTGTTTTAACCTGATCTGGTTGCACATCCTGTATGTTTTCTATGTTCTGTCTAAATTCAATATATTTATCCATTATTTTTTTCAATGCCGATAATACCAACGTCTTATTCATGTTGATATGGCAAATTGTAACTACAGTCATTAGATCGCTGCTCCCATCGCCATTTGATATGGTTTTTTTCATGAAATACAATAAAAGATTCGAATTCGTTACCCTAGAACTAGACAGTACTCTGAAAAACCCTACCAACATCTTAGACGCATTAATCAATCCCAAATCTTGTGAGATAATCTCTGAGCAATTTAAATTCTTAATTGACCGAATCAATTGATGGTTTTCATATGTATATAACGTTGTGGAATTAACTGTTAAGGTGGTATAAATGACTGAACCTTCTTAGTAATTGATTCTAAAATTAAATTTAATAAATTATACTTACAATGCGATGATATATCTGGACTGCTCATGATTAATTGATAGGTTATCGTTAATTGGTATCAAATCAGTTTCTCCAGAAAATAAATAGTGCTAAATATTTAGAATGACAAAATTCTAAATCTGGCACGTGACTGGACCATCGCTTGAGATCTTCTCTGCAGAAAAAAATAATAGTGTTCTAAAGATGGTAAAACAAATCTGTGTATTAAAGAGTCGTCTATAAGCATAATGGGTAAGTATAGAAAGAGATTCAATGAGAAGGCTCGTGCTGGGATGCTTGCTAAACAATCAGCGTTAAAAAAAGCAAGAAATAAGCAGTTTACGAGACATATGGGTGATGGTAGTGAAAAAACTGAGGCCGATGAGCAGCCTGAGAATATTTTCGATAACAAGGACTCTAATTCTGAAATACTTAAGCCACAAACAGAAGAAGAAAAGCAAGAACGTAAGAGAAAGTTACAGGAGACCCTTTTTGCTGAGAATTCGAAAGAATCAAAGCTTTCAAGATCAAAAAAGAAGAGATTAGATAAATACATTGAGCATCAGTTAAAGAGAGAAGAGAAAAAGATATTGCTTGAAAAATTGGCAGAAACAAAAATAGATACTACTCTCCTTGAGCCATCAAAATTGTTGGGTACTGGTAAGAAGACGAGAAAAGAAGAGTTTATAGAGGCATTAGAATTAGAAAAACAAGGTAGAGGTGATGAAAGAACAAGAGATATTTTGTATGAGAAAAGAGAAATCAAAGAAATGGAAGGTGAAGAAAATATTCCTTCTACTGGAAGTATATGGGACCAAGAAGATAGCGAAAATGAGAGCATAGATGGTGAAAATGAAGATGACGATATGGCTAAATTCGGAGTCGATTCTGCTACAGCTTCTACATTTATCGATTATAGACCAGCAAAGATAGGAGGTCAAGGAACTGGATTTGGATTCTCAAATATACCAAAAATAGAGAAGTCTGCGCCAAAAAAGAAATATAGTTGGAGACTTCGTGTTGAACGTGAAGATGCTAAAAAGCGTCATGTGGACGATGCTAATGACTTCTTATCTAGTGAAGATGATGAAAATGCTGAGAAGGAATCAAATTCAGACGTTGGGGATAGTGAGAATGAGGATGAGGATGATAGTAACATCGAAGAGGATGAGTCAGAAGACGAAGTCAAACAAAGAGTTGAAAATAAAGGAGAGGCTGAAAGTGAAAGTGAAATCGAAGATGAAAGTCAAGATGAAGACGAAGACGAAGACGAAGATGACGATGAAGACGAAGACGACAGTGATGAAGATGAAAATGATGAAGATATACCTAAATTATTACAAAACAAGCCAAAACATTCCAGTGTTGCACAGTCGTTCAAAGATTGGGCAGAACAAGAAGTTCGTAGATTGGAAGGTCGTGATGGTAACTCTGAGATGCCGGTATTATCTGAAGAGTTGAAGAAAAAGTATGGTAAAGGGACTGTTCGTGAAGAAGATATCGATCATTCATCTGATGATGAGAATTATATACCAATTAATAAAGAATTGCAAAGAGATGCTTTTTTTGTTGACGTTCAACGCACTTCAGAAATTCAACTGCAAAGAATCAACCTTCCTGTTTTTAGTGAAGAACATAGAATCATGGAAGCAATTTACCACCACGACTGTATTGTTATTTGTGGTGAAACTGGTTCTGGTAAGACTACGCAGGTACCACAATTTTTGTATGAAGCTGGCTTTGGTAACAAGCATAATTTATACCCTGGTATGATTGGTATAACTCAACCTAGAAGAGTTGCTGCTGTATCGATGGCTGAACGTGTTGGTAATGAATTAGGAAATCACAAGCATAGAGTTGGTTATCAAATCAGATTTGATACCACCTTAAGAAAAGAAGGTTCTGAAGGTGGTACTGCTATGAAGTTCATGACTGATGGTGTTCTTTTACGAGAAATGATGACTGATCTTATGCTCCACAAGTATTCTGCATTAATTATTGATGAAGCTCACGAAAGAAATATTAATACTGATATTTTAATTGGTTTATTAAGTAGAGTGTTGAAATTAAGAAGATCCTACCATGAAAAAGACCCTGTTAAATACAAGCCTTTAAAATTGATTATCATGTCAGCTACTCTTCGTGTTGCTGATTTTTCAGAAAATAAATTGTTATTCAAGAAGCCCCCACCAATATTAAAAATTGATGCCAGACAATACCCAGTTAGTGTTCATTTTGATAAAATCACAAAGTACAATTATATAGAGGAAGCATTTAAAAAAGCATCTAAAATTCACAGAAAGTTACCTCCTGGAGGGATTTTAATATTTTTAACTGGTCAGAATGAAATCACGTCGGTTGTTAAAAAGTTGAAAGCTGAATTTCCTTTTCCAAAAAAGAAGAAGCAGACACTTAAAGAAGGTAAAGAAAATGAATTCAAAGTTGGTGTAAATAAGAACACCGATGCAGAAGTTGAAGATATTGAATTCAGTGTTAACACAGATTTAACGAAAATTGAAGAAGAGGATGACTACGAAGGCTCAGACGAAGAAGAAGAAGGTTTCGAAGAAACTCTAGAAGCTCATCAAACAGAAAATGACCCATTATATGTACTTCCCTTGTACTCGTTATTGCCAACCAGCGAACAAATGAAAGTCTTCCAGGAACCTCCAAAAGGAAGCAGGATTTGTATTGTTGCCACAAATGTTGCTGAAACATCATTAACTATTCCTGGAATTCGATATGTTGTTGATTGCGGTCGTTCTAAAGAAAGATTATACAATGAAGATACTGGAGTTCAATCTTTTGAAATTGATTGGATTTCTAAAGCATCTGCTGATCAAAGAGCAGGTAGAGCAGGTAGAACTGGACCTGGTCATTGCTATAGATTATTTTCTTCTGCAATTTATGAGAGTTACTTCCCACAATTCAGTAAACCAGAAATATTAAGAATGCCGTTTGAAAGTATTGTATTGTCAATGAAATCTATGGGAATAGATCAAATTGTGAACTTCCCATTCCCTACACCTCCAGATAGAAATTCTCTTTCAAAGGCTGAAAGACTCTTATCTATTTTGGGTGCTCTTGATAAAAATAGCACAATTACTAACTTGGGTAAGACTATGTCATTATTCCCATTGAGTCCCCGTTTTGCTAAAGTTTTGATCATTGGAAACCAATTGGGTTGTTTGCCCTATGTTATTGCCATTGTTTCGGCATTATCTGTTGGTGAGCCATTTTTGAGTGAAAATGAGGTTGGGATTATTCAAAAAGAGAATAATGAAGAAGATGGCCAGTCTGAAGAAGAGCAGACTCAAGAAGAGTTGGAAAGACTCAAAAACTTGAGAAGTAAATTTTATCAATCTAGAGCCATGTTCTCTAAGCTTGATAAGTACAGTGACGTTTTGAGGATCTTATCAGCAGTGTGTGCTTTTGATCATGTTCCTAAAGAGAAAAGAAATTCATTCCTTAGAAGCAACTTCTTAAGACCAAAGGTCATGGAAGAAATTGTCAAATTAAGGAAACAATTAACGTATATTGTTAATTCTTATACAAGCAAAGACTCCATTGCTAATTCTAATTCCGATAAGGATATAAAATTAGGTGTCCCTTCTAAAACACAGATAGTTGCCTTGAAACAAATTATCTCATCTGGTTTTATCGACCAAGTTGCAATTAGAGGAGATTTAAATTCCTCCGATATTAGCATTGCTAAGAAAACTAGTACAATTGGAGTTCCTTATATGACCTTGTTTCCAAGTTCGAAATATGACGACGAAATAGACCCATACGTTTACATACATCCAAACTCAATAATTAACAATTCTGGAGAAGTTCCTCCTAATTATATTGTCTACCAATCACTAAATTTGAGTAGCAATAGAAAAGAAGGTAAATTGCTGAAATTGAGAATGAAGTCATTAGTTGACATTTCAGGAAAGCAATTAGCTAATATTGGGAAGGGTTCATCTTTAGTCACTTACTCTAAACCATTAGGACATCCTTATGCACCAAAAAATATTTCTACTTCAAAGAGAGAATGTTACGTAGTTCCGAGATTTGGTGCTGCTATTGGTATTGGAGGTGTTGGTTGGGATTTGCCAGTATTAAAAGTTACTCAATCCAAAATTAACGGAACATGGATTACTGATAAGTAATCCCAGTGTACATAATATTTTTTATAAATCATGTCGTGCGATGTCGCAAAATGTCGTTTTATAAACATAAACAAATCAAAAATTTTATGTAGTATAGTATTATAGAGTATATTAGAGGAGAAGGTACAAACTTCTAGTTAAATTCAACATGGATGAAACTGATAGAAATGCTGAATTGAAGGAGAAAACTGATGTGCGTATCGACAGTGAAGAAGAAACATCTTTGATTCCTTCTAGTATTATAGACCATGCATCGCAGCGTATATTAATAGTTTCCATGTTTATATTAATTCAAAGTTGGAAAATATATGATTTATTAGTAATAAAGCTAGGCACTGAGTCCGAAATACCTCCTTCATTTAATAATTTCTCGTTTGTGCTAAAATATGCTATAATAGATGGAGCATTTCTTTGGGTTTTACCAATATTAAACATTCCTTTATTGACTTTTACACCACTTTTTACGTTATTCATTACTTTGGGGTTAAATTGCATAACCTTATTGATGGTAAGTAGTATACAATTACCTATAATATCTACTTTAATTACGCCAATATGGTACTCTGTTTTTAGTAATAAGGAATTGACGATTGGAGGTGACTCTGTCACACCTGAAGGATTTATTGATATGAATTCGCATTTCAAGGGTAAATATACTATCCACTATGTTCCTGATTCTTCAGCATTATTTAACCCATTTCATTTCGAGAAATTCTGTCTTGACCCGGCAATTCTGATGCCACTACAGATGCCAATTGAATTTAATACAACTACGGAATTAGGTTTATTACAATTGGAACACATTTCACCTATAAGGGAAAGTAACATTATAAGCTTCTCTCAGCATGAATTGAGTAAATTGCTCAGAAAGGATCACTCCCATTTGCAACGATTTCCTAATTATATCAAAAATGACGAAAAGATTTCTTATATAGAAGTTCCTATAACGCAACCAGGTAATTATAAGATCCATAAAGTTACAGATAAAAAGGGTATGAGTATAAGAACTTTTAAATCAGAGTTTTTGATAGCACATTGCCCAACAGCAAAATTTGAGTATCCGCAGCCATTCAATCATCAAAGTTACAAATGCTTAGATAATGATATAATCAGCAATACTTATGATTTACCACTAGTCCAATTGTCTGGAGTTGGACCATTTAATGTTAAATTTAATGTTAAGTTAGACGGCAAGTCCTATACATCTTTAAATGCCGAAGTTAATGAAGTGTTTAATATTAAAGATAAAGTATCATTGCTTCAAGAGCATATTTTGAAACGTAATATTTTGGAACAACAATTGCTAAAAAAGCCCGACTTTTTTTCAGGTACTAAAGGTGGTGGAATGTTAAGTTTTCATCTAATTGAAATCACGGATGCGATTGGTGTATCACAGAAGTATAACCCTTCGTCTGTTGATCCCGAGGTATTCTATCAATTTAAATTAAGGCAACTTCCACAGATAGAGATGTTTATAGATGATGAGCCCCTTCTAGTGAATAAATCTAAATCCGTTCATTTTAGAACCAGAAATGATGTGAGAGAAGTTGATTTCCCGATAGAATTACTTTTATCATATGATAATCCATCCAATGAATTATTTAATTTTAACTTTACTAAAATTTTCAGGAACAAAGCAGAAATGACTAAAGGGTTTGAATTTGATAAGCAGGGTACAATAACTTTAGTATCTGCAAAGAATTATTTCTGCCCTTGCAAAATACAAGGTAAAAACCAAATAACTTTAATATTAGCTGAGCCTCCAGTGGTCTTCACTAAAGCATCTCCAATTATGGACAAGTGTGTGGGTATGACTGGTTATCAGTTTGCATTTGAATTTGTTGGTAAACCTCCATTTCATCTACAATATAAAGTTTTCGAGAATCAAACTAACGGAGTGTTAAAACCGGTATATAACAAAAATGGAATGACAACTTCTGTTATTAAATCTTATGATTCGAACTACAACTTTGAGTACAATCCCCCAACAGAAGGAAATTATGTTATTAGATTTATTTCTTTAAAAGACTTTAATTATCAAGCGTCACCAATTTTGTTGGATGAAAATGAAAACACGTACCTGACTTACTTTAATCAAAGATCAAGAGTATCATTTTTTAGTACGAAGGGAGCATTGAGAAAGGATATACAAGCATGCTATGGTGATTCGATCCATATTCCATTATATTTTAAAGGGGAAGGACCATACTCCTTCGAATATGATTTCGTAGATGTTCAAAATGGTAAGAAGCTTATAGATACTGTTCTGATCCAAAATGTTTCTACTTACAACATTGAGAGTCCAAAAATGGTTCAGCATAGTACATTTGAATTAAAGTTACGGAAAATTAGAGATCGTCAAAATTGTGATGTTGTCTTTGATGACCACGAATCGCTATTTATTCACTCAAGAGATGATATTCCTGAAATTTCTTTGAATAGTAAAAGTCAAAATATGCAAATCGTTGAAGGCGATTTCGTAGATATACCACTCAAGATCAAATCATCTGTTGGGGGGAAAGTACTGGATGAGATTGAATATAACATAATGGATATTAAAGATAGCTCTAAATTGAAACGTAAAGTTCTAAAGAATTCCCATAAATTAAGAGTAAAAGAAGAAGGAATTTACTCGTTAGTGGCATTTACAAATGGAGGATGTAAAGGAAAAGTGATTAATGAAAACCAAAAGGCTAATGTCACTTATTATGCTAGACCTTCATTTGAAGTTATTTCTCAAAATGTGGTAAAACAACACCTGGATGAGAAATTCGTTCATTTGAATCCTATTTGTCAGGGCTGTAAGAACCATGTTAAACTTCGTTTCAAAGGAGAGGCACCATTTATTGTTGATTACGATATTAAACTTCCGAGTGGAAAAATTGAATCTAGGACAATGAATATTCAAAAGAATGAGTTAATTATTAGTTTACCTACTGGTGAAAGTGGAACATATGAACATTATTTTAGAGGAGTGTATGACAGATTATACACTAAAGCAAAAAGTGTTAAACTTTCACCAAAATCCCATCCAGCAATATCGTATAAAATAGATCCTTCGCCATCTGCGGTATTTAATAAAAATAATATTCTACAGGTCTGTGAAACCAAATTGAAGGATGTTAATTATTCCCTTCAAGTTCCGATAGTCTTAACTGGTCAGTACCCGTTCAAAATAAACGCTACTTTGACCCATGAATTGTCTGGTAAGCTGACCACATTAGTGTTGGAAGATATTTATGAAAACATACTAAATCTTCGAGAGGTATATGATTTCCTTTCTCTTGGAGATCACATCTTGACAGTTAACTCAATTCAGGACGGTAATGGCTGCGTCAACAAGAAACCTTCTCCTTTTGATCTGTTTATAATTTCTGTTACACCAGTTCCTCAAATATCAAAATCTAAACCAACAGATCATTATTGTGTAGGAGATCACATATCATACAACATGACTGGGGTTCCTCCTTTTACTGTATATTATCAATTTAATGGAAAAAATCAAAAAGCTGAGCTGGCTTTTAAGTTCCAAAGATTAGCATCTAAACCTGGTGAGTTATCGATTATGGCTCTCCAAGATTCTTCAGCAAATCAATGTACTGCAAACTTTACAGAAAATTTAGATAAATTTAACGAATTGAAACTACAAATTTATGATTTACCATCAGTTGAAGTTCAACATGGTGATTACATTGTTAAAGATATTCATGAAGGAGAACAAAGTGAACTTAATTTCCGTTTCGAAGGAACTCCTCCTTTTTCATTGACATATATCAGAACTGTAAATAATAAATCTCAACATAAAAAGACAGTGGTTGAGAGGACCACAGTAGAAGATATTTGGGAATATAACTATTCTACCATGGTTAGCTTAGAAGGTACTTACGAAGCTGTAGAAGTTAGAGATGCATATTGTACAGCTAAGAGGGATATTTAGATCTTATTTCGCATAATGTAACATATTTTTAATTTAATAAAAGAAAATTGTTAATTAATTATTTTTGTGTAGAAATCATGTCTTTATAAACATCTTTTTAAATTTTTATAAATAATATTCAATTGTGCCAGTCTTCACATTTGAGCATTGTTTCATTAGTAACACAAGCAGTTTCAATCTTTTTCTTATTTATCACGTCAAAGTCATTTACATCTTCCCACTCACCAACTTTCATGGTTGCGAAATAACCTAACGTATACGGATAATCCCTAGAAACCGTAATAGCTCTCTCTTTCACACCAGAAACATGTAAATTTTCAGTCTTAATTTGAAATTGGAGAGTCTTTCCACTTAAAACATTACACAGGAGTGTACCACTAGCACTATAACTAAAACTTGTATCATATTGAAATTTTGGTGTAATTCCAAGAATGGATGCGAAAGTAACATAAGATGAAACACCACCAGTATAACCAACTGACCAACCTTGACTGTAACTAGAATTTGAATCTATATTATTGTGGTGACATGGACCAAGCGGAATCCAATTACTTGAGGATTCATTTATATCAACTTCCTGAAAGCTCACTTCATAGAATTTGTTATGTTTATTATTTTCAACTAAAGAGCTAGGGAAGTAGTTTTTACTAACAACAGCTGAGGCTAGTTTTTCACTGGTTATTACAGAATTCGATGTCTTGACCTTGATTACACCATGACGTAATAAATCATTGGGTGTAATTTCGTCAAAATTTTCAATTTCACGAACATGGCCCTTCATTTGGCCAAAAGTACGCAACAACAAACTTGGATTGTAGTTTGAAAAAATACTAGACACCTCGAATGCAGCTTTCACAGTTAATGAATATATTAAAATAAGATATATCTTTTTCATAGTATATTAGCACAAAAGATAAAGAGGTAAAATACACTGAATTCTCTAAATTTATAATATATTGAAATTGATATGCTATAAATATATGCATCTGGCTAAATATCATACACAGATACATTTAGTATTCTAATTTTTTTTGTTATCATTATTTTTTGTGTTAGTCAACTCATTAATTAACTCACTGGCCGCAAACATTGATAAATGATCTCTTGATTGCTTAACTAAATTATTCATCTGAACTATTTCCTTTGGAATTTCAGCTACTTCTAAGTACTGTGAATTAATACTTTGTGCCAATTGTAAGTCTTTGTATGTTATTCTGTTCTGTACATCGTGTGTAGTTATTTGAATATTCACTTTATTATACGTAGTTGTAATAGTAGGATGATGTCTAAGCACATGTGCTTGCTTAGCAACACCATTTAAGAATTGCCAGGTCTTTGCAAAATTCTTCAATTTAAGATCAGTTTCCAAGACATTTTCATTATTCACTTCATTATTTATTACTTTCCAGTAGGGAGCCGAACCTGAGGAATTTAATCGACTTATCTGTTCAGATAATGCAGCACCTGTAAGAACAACTGCCTTCTTAGCCTTATTCATATTTATGGTATGCTATAATTTATAAGACATTTCAAGATTATATGTATATGACATAATGTCGTTTGATCTTAAACACACACAAAATCAAAAAGTCGCAACACCTATTTACTAACGATTTCTATACTGACTTAAACTATAATCTTAGTAATTGGTTTGTGGAAGTAATTGGCAATAGAATGGCATCGGCGTTATATATCCTTCATTGGCCAGAGAAGGATATAGACACACTGAATAGTGAAATTTTATTGCATAGAGAATATCTCAACGACTTACCAACATCCGATATTGTGTGGAATACATTCAATGAGGCATATAGGATACGAAAACCTGAAGAAAGATCGCCGTTTATGCTAAGTGAAGGAATTAATTATATCTATATTAAGGGAGAAAATGATTTAATAATACTTGCAGTTACACGAAATAATATTAATTGTATGCTGATGATAATCTTTCTAGATAAGCTTTATGGAACATTACATCATTACTTTTCGGAAACAAAAAATATGGTTAAACAAGAGCAACTCGGAATACAATTTGAGCTTCATAGGGATATTATTGTTGACAACTGTAATCTAATTTTTGAACTATTAGACGAATGCATGGATTTTGGAATTGTTCAGGTAACAGACTATAATATACTAAAAGAATACATAAAACTAGAAGCTCATCACCCAAAATTAAAAGAAAATTATTCTGAGGATAATTCTGATAGTTCAGAATCGTCTGATATAGAGGATAATTTGAAAGTATATAAGAAAAAAGCAAAAGGTAAATCAAAATCTAAGAAACAGATTAAATCTACACACAATCAAGCAAATAAATCTGACATTTTAACATTGGAGCAGGATTACATCAATAGCTCAATTCTTAAGACAGCCTCACTGTCTATAAATTGGAGACCCAAGGGGATTTTCTACGCTAAAAACGAAATATATGTGGATATGATTGAAAGTTGCGAATTTTATTATGATCTAGAGACAAGAACTATAAATACAAATTATATTTACGGAATGTGTGTCGTAAAATGTTACTTGTCCGGTATGCCCGTTTGTAAGATAGGATTTAATGAACATAATCTATCTGGTATTGAAAATGATTCCAGAATAAATAAAAGTCCTCCTCCTAGAAGCGATAATCAGCTAATGGAAACTCAAAAAGAAGAGGATGAGGAAGAAGAAGAGAAAGAGGAAGAATTACTTAGTGGTGATAATAATTCTAGAGAGAGACGTATTGTACCTATCACCAACGTTCAATTTCATCAATGCATCGAGCTAGACTCTATTTACAATGATAATATCATCCGATTCATTCCTCCAGACGACAAATTTGTCCTCTTTAGGTACAACGTTGAACAGCTCAAAAACCGTAAGAAAAAGCCATTAATAATGATCAAACCTATCTTTAGAATCAGTAAAAGTTCTAAAACATTACACGTCCTTTGCATATTAGACACTAGTTTTAGAAAGCGGTTACATGCATCAAATGTTTCTATCAGGATACCTATACCACCTCACCTTTTCAAACTTGCAGGGAGCGTTCAGGATGGCGAGTCTATGAAATTTAAGGCAGAAGCAGGCACTGTTAGTTTTAAAGTAGACACGTCAGAAGTCCTTTGGACAATTCCGCTTGTAAAAGGAAAATCTTCTATAAAAATGGTTACTGAGTTATTATTATCAGATGTTCCGCCTTCTAGGGAAGAAGTTGAAACAGCTTTGGTTGATAAAGGTATCTCCTTTGATAAGGAGATTGAATATAATGAAGAAGATACAACATCTGAATTAGATGAATTTTATGGAGTGAATGGCAAGTCGAAATCACTGTTAGCATCAATTCGTAAACATCTCATTTCTGCTCCTTTACAATCAAATATCAATGTGTCTTTCTCAATACCGATGCTTTTGTATTCGGGGTTGAAGCTTAATTACTTAAGGGTGGATGAAGATTTGATGAAGTATACCTGTTTTCCCTGGGTAAGATATTGTTCTGAATCGATTTTTAGAAATCAAGCAATTACAAAATCAGAAAGTAATAATTTTAACGGACAAAATTGTAATTATTCATTTAGACCTGGAATTTCAAATTACCAATTTCTTGACTGATATAATTTACATGATGGAATTTCTTCTAAGACACAATATCGAACATGTAATGCAAATATTGCAAACTTTTCCATATTTCGAAGGTAGGTACTTGTCTAACCTATGTAACCTTGGGAGTTTCAGCATATGAATATCATAGTCTAATAAACATATTTTCACCATTTATTAGAGTTTCCTGAGGTATAAATAAAGCAACATGAATATCTAATATGTTATTCAAGATGTTGCACATCAAATAATTATTTCATAGACATTGGTGGTTTAAGATCACCATTAACTATATAATTATTATAAAATAATGAAATTGGAGGTATTATCTAGTTAGAGATTTGATAGAAATATAGAATTGTTATAAAACAACATACCTGACACGTACTGTATATAGTCAATGTTTATCGATGATAAAGTAATACACTTAAAGTGAGAGATTATATTTTAATACACATTATAAACCCAGTTGATTATTAATATGATTAGAAGGAGCCAAACTATATTTAAAAGATACATGCAAACACAGAGAACTCTCTTATCTGAACCATTTCTGATAGATCCCAGTAAAATGATCAGAGAAACAGAAGATAAGTTTCCAAAGCCAATTTTGATCTCATTTGATGCATTTGGAACATTATATCGACCAAAGAAGCCGGTAGCAGAACAATATCACGAAATCAGCTCAAAAGAATTTGGTGTCAAAACTTCTTTAAAGTCAATTACTACCAGGTTTCCAAAAATATACAAAGAGTTACAAGGTGAATATCCAAATTATGGTAAAGATAGTGTGTCAATTACCAATTCGGACGAGTGGTGGCTGGAATTGATCATCAGGTTATTTGAGATACCACACTACAAAGATGATGAAATGTCATCCAAACTTTGTAATCGTTTGTTAAACCATTTCACCGGCTCAGAAGCATATGAATTATTTGACGACGTGATTCCAACCTTGACACAGCTCAATGAAAAAGATATCAGGCTTATAATTAGTAGTAATTCAGATCCTAGATTACTTGAGGTTGTTAAAAATCTTGGTCTTTCTGATTATTTTGGTGCTAGCATAAATATGTCTTATGATTTAGAATCATCTAAGCCAGAAAGGAAATTCTTTTCACAAATTGCTAAAAGATATATTAACACATCTGGTAACTACCTGGATCAGATGGAAAAATATTGGCATATTGGCGATAGTTATGAAGAGGATTATGTTGGATCAGTGAAAGCGGGATGGAATGGTATTTTGTTGGACAGGGGCCGCAAGAGTAAACTCTTCACATCAGCTGCTGCTGAAGCTAAAGGCTTTGATGCTTGCTTTATGTCAAAGGAGAAACCTACGATAGAAGAGGGCCTGCCTATTTTAATTGCTAACAATAGAGTTGTAATAACCAATCTCTTACAAATTTTGAAGCTTTTTCCATAAAATAGTATTATAGAATAATGATTATTAGTTTTTGTTCTCATGCATATATGAAAATGAAAATATTAGTTAAAATTCCAACTCATAATTTTGTACAATGTCAACTCTACAATTATATCCAGCTATATACATCCTGCATATACATTTTTAAATTAAACAATAAATTTGCATCAATTTCGCACAACCGTTTGCATTGTTGCAGAAAGAAGCCAGCTGAAATATTAAAGAACAAATTCAACGACGAAACGAAACCAATTTAAATAGAAAACTAAGAATTTAGAAAATGTTTTCTCCTTTCTATTCAAGATAAAATATGTGGTTTTTAATTGAAATTTTTCTATTGGGCGGTATATTAAGTAAAGTTTATTCTATTTCTCTAGATATATCTGACATAGATTCCATATGTAATGCGGCTTTTACCATCGCTAACGGAGAATGGAGTTACTATGAGGGTTTAAAATACGGTGGTACAGTGGGTATATTCCAGGCTCCTTACTACTGGTGGAACGGTGGTGAGGCTTTTGGTGGACTACTCGATTATTACACCTACTGTGAACCGAATAATGATACCTTAAGAGATATAATATATGATGGAATATACCACCAAGCTGGTAGCAGCTTTGACTTTATGCCTTCTAATCAATCTCAAACGGAAGGTAATGACGACCAAGGAGTTTGGGCGTTGGCACTAATAAATGCTGCAGAACTCCAATTTAAAGATCCTCCACATAGCTGGATTTCAATGACAGAAACAATATTTGATTTATTGGTTAGTAGATGGGACACAAGCACATGTGGAGGTGGTATCAGATGGGAATACAAATCTTCCATAACTGGGTATGATTACAAAAATACAATATCCAATGGTTATATA
Source organism: Schwanniomyces sp. yHRVM31 (assembly GCA_030462985.1). Taxonomy (NCBI): domain Eukaryota; kingdom Fungi; phylum Ascomycota; class Pichiomycetes; order Serinales; family Debaryomycetaceae; genus Schwanniomyces; species Schwanniomyces sp. yHRVM31. The sequence continues at coordinate 19,797 of JAKVQU010000081.1, read as the reverse complement.
TTTCACCTAGGGGCAAGGTTAGCTAGATTTACAGGAAATGATACCTATATGCAAATGAGCTCAAAGGTTTGGGATTGGATGGCTGACGTAGGATTTATTGTCGAAAAAGAAAATGCAATAGTCATATATGATGGAGCGCACGTAGGGCTGAACTGCACTGATCTAACATCCACAAATTGGTCGTATATTTATGGTATTATATTATCAGGAGCAGCTTTTGCCTATAATGTAACCGAGGAAGAAATCTGGTTGAATAGAACGAATTCGTTAATAGAAGGCAGTAAATTTTTCCTCAATAATTCGATAATAACAGAAACAGCTTGTGCAACAGGAATGAAATGCAATACCGATCAGAGGTCTTTTCGTTCATTATTTTCTCGAGGGCTTGGTTTAACCACTTTATTGGTTCCATCTACATATAACACGATAAAACCTTGGCTTGAAGCAAGTGCTTCAGGGGTTGCTCAGTCATGCACAGGAGGTGAAGATGGAGTGACCTGTGGCTTCAACTGGAGTTATGATGGATGGGATGGTTGGTATGGGCTCGGTGAACAATTATGTGCTCTTGAAACTATACTTGCATTAAGAACGCGAGACTTCATTCTAAGTAAAAATTAGCACACGTATTCTCTATACGAATAAAACTCTTTGGTTGGTATCTCAGAGACTTATAGACTTTTAAATAGAATATATATATCTAGAGTTTCTTATTCGTAACAATAATGGTACAATTTTTAATTGGTTAAAAACTTTTAAGCAAAGAAATAATAAAAAAAACCTAAAATCATAACAAAGAAGATAGGCAACTTGTCCGAGTGGTTAAGGAGAAAGATTAGAAATCTTTTGGGCTTTGCCCGCGCAGGTTCGAATCCTGCAGTTGTCGTTTTATATTTTTTAAATTTGAAAATTAAATTATTTGTCAGTTGCTCTTGGATAACATCTCCAAATTAAGAATGTGTTTTATAATGGTGTAAAAACATTATTATAATGGTGCCAAGGTGTCGATGTCGATTCTTTTTCTTACCCAGGCTATGATATTTTGCATATTTTTGTTCCTTCGTTTATTTATAAACAATACTGCATATGACATCAAAAAGGCACAGTTCCTTTTTTTATTGATACTAATTAAAGAAGTATCAGGTTTAAACACACCAATTATAGTATAGATTTCTCTTCTCTAATTAGATTGATTTCTTTTAATTAAGAAAGAATAATATAGAAAAGATTTATACTTGTGGAGCATAGTTTACAATGAAGCTCTTGTCTACATTAAAATTTGCAAGCGTGTTGTCAATAGCGTCAATTAGCAGTCTAGTCAGTGCAGTTTCTCTTGACGTTAGTGATCAATCATCTATTTGCGAGGCAGCTAAAGTCGTAGCAGATGGTGAATGGAATTATTATGAAGGAACACATTATGGAGGTACTCTTGGTATGTTCGTACCTCCATACTATTGGTGGAATGCAGGTGAAGCATTCGGTGGATTACTTACGTACCATATTTTTTGTGACCCTGATAACAGTACATTGAAGGAACGTATATACGATGCCATGTACCACCAAGCTGGTGCAGACTTTAATTACATTCCTTCTAATCAATCAATGACAGAAGGTAATGATGATCAAGGTGTTTGGGGTTTAGCAGTTATGATGGCTGCAGAATACAATTTTACAGATCCTCCACATAGTTGGTTATCTTTAACTCAAGCAATCTATAATACTATGGTGGTAAGGTGGGATTCGGCTGATTGTGATGGTGGCTTAAGATGGCAAATCTTTACCTGGAACTCTGGTTATAATTACAAGAATACAATTTCAAATGCCTGTTTATTCAATATTGCCGCTCGTTTATCAAGATTTACTGGTAATGACACATATATGGATACTGTAGATATGGTATGGGATTGGATGATGGATATAGGTTTCATGGTTGAAGATGGTGATGAGTTCATCATCTATGATGGTGCAGATATTGATGAAAACTGTACTGATTTAACTACAACTAAATGGTCTTACACTTATGGTATCATGTTATCAGGTGCTGCTTTTGCATATAATCATACTGAGAATCAAACTTGGTTGGATAGAACTGAAAAAATTTTGAATGCTTGTAATTATTTCCTTAATAATTCTATTTTCACTGAAAGTGCGTGTTCTAGAAGTCTTAGATGTAACACGGATCAAAGAACATTCCGTTCTCTATTCGCTCGTTCACTCACTTGGACTGCAATTTTAGCTCCAACTACTGCTGGCACAATTCTGGAATGGATGGAAAAAAGTGCCGTTGCTGCTGCTCAGTCTTGCTCTGGAGGTTTGGATCATGTCACCTGTGGGTTCAATTGGAATATGAACGGCTGGGATGGCTTCTACGGTCTAGGTGAACAGATGTCTGCTTTAGAAACGATTATGGGAATGAAAGATAACATTACTATTTATTCAGCAGACACTGGTGGAACCTCTGCAAGTGACTACAATGCTGGTACAGATACTGAAGCGACAGAAAATCCAAATCTCATTGACATTAGTACTAAGGATAAAGCAGGTGCTGGTATACTAACAGCAGTTGTATTGGCATTGATTTTAGGTGGTGCAGTTTGGATGATCTTTTGATTTTAGTATAGTAAAGCATATAGTTAGGTTTATTTTATTTTTGTGTAATATAATATAAACCGTTTATCATGTATTATACTACTAAGATATCTATTTTCTAACTAAGAATATTTGACACAGGATGGTCTTGTTTCAAGCCATTAACAAGTTTTCCAACCCAAATAGTGGTACCGGAGCCCCTGGTAATAGAAGAAGGCGATTATATATTCCACCATCAACAAACTATCCACTTTTTAGCTATGGAGAAGGTGATGACCAGCGATCTTTTCTCTCTCTTATACAACCCAGTTCTGTTTTAGAAGGTGAAGTAAGTGACACAGCAAGTGTAACGTCATCAAGATCTTTACCGTCAACTTTAAGTTCTGTACATACAAATGAAGACCAGGAATCTTTTCACAGCTGGCTACTAGAAGAACGCCAAAGGAAATATTCAGCTATATCAGAAGATGAAGAATATCAAGCGAGACATAGCGATGATATTAATTCTATACCTTCTAATTCTTCTAAAAGTTCATATCAGTCAAGTGCTTATAATGAGTTAGAGGATTTTGAGAACTTAAATACATCTTGTACAACTGAATTGAAGATGATATTCAGATATGCATTTCCTCTTATTATCACTTTCGTTTTTGAGCACATATTTTCCATTGTGTGTCTTTTGGTTGTGGGACATTTAGGGAAGATTGAACTAGGTGCTGTTTCATTAGCAACAATGTCATCTACAATTACATTTGCTATTTTTGAGGGTATCGCAACAGCTCTAGATACATTGTGCCCTCAGGCCTATGGAGCTAAGAATTACGAATTAGTTTCCATACATGTTCAAAGGTGCACATTGTTTTCCTGGGTAGCATTTGTACCATGTGCGTTTGTGTGGTGGTACTCTTCTTCATTCTTAAAATATGTCATAAATGATCCAGAAGTGTTATATTTGACTACGGTTTTCTTGCGTATATTAATTCCAGGTGCTCCAGCATATATATTTTTTGAAAATTCTAAAAGATTTTTACAAGCGCAAGGTATCTTTGAAGCAGGGACTGGTGTTTTATTCATTAGTGCCCCTATAAATATATTTCTATCTTGGTTTTTAGTGTGGGATAAAAAGTTTGGTATAGGTTATATTGGTGCACCTATAGCAATTGTGGTTAATTTTTGGCTCATGGATATTTTATTAGTATTGTATGTTATTTTTGTTGATGGAAGTAAGTGCTGGTATGGTATTGCACCTTTATCTGAATTATTCAGCCAATGGAGTAATTTATCCCATTTAGCTATACCAGGTATTGTGATGTTGGAATCTGAATATATGGCATATGAAATTATGACCCTTTTTGCGTCGTATTTTGGAACAGTAGAATTAGCAGCCCAGAGTACAGTGTCTTCTATAGCCTCTTTGACTTACATGGTCCCGTTTGCATTAAGCATTGCATCCTCCACTAGAATTGCAAATTTTATAGGAGCGCAGAACGTTGAAGCAGCTAAAAAAGCCACCTCTGCAGGTTTAATTGGTGCAATTTTTGTTGCTACTTTTAATTGTCTTATGTTATTCATATTCAAAAAACAAATAGCAGGATTGTTCACAAAAGATGAAGATGTTGCTGCTTTGATAATACATCTTTTCAATCCTCTTGTATCAATATTACAAATATTCGACGGTATTGCAACAGTAGCCAGCGGAATCCTTAGAGCTCAGGGAGCCCAAAAAATCGGAGGGTTGATAAATTTCTTTTGTTATTATGCATGTGCAATTCCTGTAGCCTTAGTTTTATCTAAGGCTGCAAACTTAAAACTCGTTGGATTATGGATTGGAATTGGTATTGGAATGCTCTTGATTGGTGTTTTAGAAACAACTGTTATATTAACTAGTGATTGGAACGCGATATTAGCAAGAGCTGAGGAGTATAACGAAGAAGTTGATTGCTGAGAGAACCTTTTATTTGTCATGATTCAATTTTTATGTATAAATACGGATGTATTAGAAAATACACTAAGTTGAATCACAATTTTGAACGGTAGGAGATATTGTGAATAAATCGAATTACATTGATCTTTTTCTAGTCCGATAAGTTCAACTCAAATAAAACCAGTATTGAAATAATCGAAGAAAGCTGGCATTTATAAAGACAGATAAAGATCGTGCTTTGGAAGACACAATCCGAAACCCCAGATCTAATTTTGGGATATTATTGAAGAATAAGTAGATTTATGAATGGTTCATACTCAAGATAGAAAATTCATGAAAGAGCACTTGAAAAAAAATATTAAAAATATTTAAGCCTACCAAAGTATTTTTTGCTTATAAATATACATTTGGTTTGGATTTTTTTATCCACCATGATCAACATGAGATTATAATTGTTCATATAAGAATATACACATTTTCATGTAGTAGAAAACGTAGTATTTGACTAACAATACTCTTAATCTGCTCATATACTATCATATTATAAATAGAAATTACAGATTCAATATTATCTTATATCAGACTCAGTTTCATTTGTAAACTTGGAACAATAGTTCACATAATCCATGCCTAATATTCTGAGTAATTTCAATTGCAACTAAAATTCAAATTTCGTCGTGTGCTCGTCAATAAATTTTTACCGCGTAAACCTCAAAAGTAAACTCCATATCGGTGTGATATAACAATCAAAATATCAAGAAGCTGATATAGCTAATCAATTTGAGAAGAGAAAGATTTTACTATAATGACTTCTTCTGAGAAAAGTATGTTAATTTTGAAGCTAAATTTAATGCCAAATACTAACAAAAGCTAAAGATTCATTCTTGTCGATATTAGATGATATTTTTGCTGTGTATAAAACAGCTGATAAAGACTTAGAAATATTGAGTAAATCCAGTATTCCCATAGATTTTTTTGAAGCAAATGTTAAGGATATCTTAGTGTCGTATTCGAAATATTTGAAAGAAAACGAAAATGCCAGCAAAACAGATATTTTATCAAAATTCAGTAATAGCGAGTATACCACTCCATACCATCTTTTTCATGATATAAAAATTGCATGCTCTGACGCCATACAAAATCATAAAGTAGGATCCAAAACATATAAGGAAATTGACTTCTTCTATAAATTCACAACAGAATTATTACTAAGGGAAACTGGTAGAATACACTTAGTGCTTGAACAAGAATCAAATACACGGCAATCATCCTTGGAATCTCAAATAAAGGATGATTTTAATACTATATCTTATGATTATAGTTTGAATAATGGTGAAGTCATTTCTCATATTTCTCAATCTTCGGAGTCTAATCCATATGCTCATAGTTATCCAAATCTTTATCCAAACCAAGCTCCACCACAGACCCAGATATCTAAACAGCCGTTATTTACTTCCCTTGTTAATAGGTCAAGTCTTGACACTCGTCAAACGTTCATAGCGGATCCTTATCAACTTTCGAAAGTTGTGCCGTTAAATAAAGATATACGTACAAACTCCACTTTAGAAGGGTTGCTTCCAGCTGTATCGAAAATACCTGCCCCTACGAGTCAACCAACACAAATTTTAAAAGATTATTTCCATCCAAATTGGTACACCATTTATGTCCCTTCTTGGTTGGATTATAGAAGTAAGATTTACAAACCGCCAGTTACTTCAAGTTTGTTAAAAAACCTGAATCTGGATATATTCATGTCATCCAGATCTTCTGCATTTGTTGATACATTTGCGCCAAATATAGATTCAAGAAAGGCGATTGTATCTGAACAATTGAAGAGCAATATATGGCTCAACCATTTAGGTTTCAAAGAGATCGAAAACATCAAGCAAAAGTATTTCAATAGAACTCCAGTTCTGCAGGAAGAGAGTCCCAAAGAAGCTGTTGCTGTTAATACAGAAGTAAAACAAGAAGCTCCAAAGACCAAAGCCGAAGAAATTATCGTAGATGAATCTTCCGCTCCTAGGGAAATAAATATTGATCAATTAGTTCAATGGGATCCTGAAAAAATCGCTATTCTCGAAAGTATTAAGGATGATAAAGAAAAATTGACTAAATCTCCAAAAGATTTACAAAGACTTATTTCATTCAACTTATTAAAATTAAACAAATTACGTCAAGAAAGATATTTAAGCAGCAATCCTCAAAATATATTGTCTCCAGGAAAAAATGAAACAAGACTTTACAATAAAATTGTTAAACTTATTATTTTATCGATGGAGATGAACGAAGTATCAACAGATAAACTATCTATAGAATTCTCAAAGAAGATCCCTGTTTTAATGAGTGAATACAACGGGACGTTACCAGGTTTGGCACCTAACAAGTCGGTCCCTGGAGCCAAATCTACTAGATTGCCTAGCATTAGAGGTCCCTATAAGAAGAAGAATAGACAACTTTAATATAATGTATTTTAGATAAATTGTTAAGTATATACAAATTTACAACATAATTCACGAATTATATATCTGCACCATTAGCAAAAGCGAAAATAAGGTACAAATTTAAAAACGAAATTACAAGCCAAGTTAAGATAGATAATACTCTAAGTGCTGTTCCATTTTCGAAAGTTATTTTCTTCACTTCGATTTCTCTATTATCATTGCCTAGTAAAGACGAGCCTTCATCAACTGTGCTCCTATTGTATACAGTCATATATTCCTTTCGAGATGTAAACCATATTAAGGGAGCACTAACAATTGGTAATATAAAACTAAGTACCACTTGAGATGAGTTCATGATCTTTGTCACACCTTCACGACCAGTTATGACAATCATAAAAAGTACTGGAATAATAGCAAGAATACGTGTTAATATTCTTCTAATCCATGGTTTCATAGACCAATTAATGAAACCTTCACTAATAATTTGACCAGCCATTGTACAAACTATTCCAGCGGATTGGCCAGAAAAGAGCATGGAAAGAGCAAATATTAGCCCAGCAGCAGGTGAAATATAATAAGAAAGCATATTGTAAATGGATAATAAATCTGCATCATCTGCATCAGATTGTCCATAAAGTGTACTACTTGCAACAATCAAAATAGATGAATTAACAAAAATAGCGATAACAGACAAAGATAATATTAATTCCCAATATGAATAATTCAAACAACTTTGAATTGCTTGGTAAGAAGGTTTGTATTTCTTTGCCAAGCTTCTACCATCAGAAAGGCTTCTAAATTTGTTTGTAGTAGCTGGTAATAAAACTTCGTTCTCATTTTCATCTTCATGTTCTTGGATGTTGTTGTGTTTAATATCAAAATCTTTCAAACGAGATTGCACCAATGAAGAGCCTAAATACAATGAATGAGGCATCACTGTACTTCCTACAATACCACAACTTAAGAATAATGCATTTTGCTCTCTGAAAATTACTCCATTCATTGGCAAGTATCCCTTAATAATAGCTGTGAAAGCACCAGCCTCAAAAGAACAATTAAATAATTCCAAAATAAAGCAAATGCATGTAGCCATTACTAAGATAGACACCATAATTTCAAATTTTCTTGTTTCTCTCATTGTACCGTCTTTATGATATGCCATCAAAACAATTAAAACATCCAAAATAGTTATCAAAACACCATAGAATAGAGGAATTCCAAATAAGATCTCTAATGATATAGCAGTTCCTATAACTTCAGCTAAATCTGTTGCAATTATTGCTATTTCTGCACATACATAAAGTGACAAGTTAACATGATATGGGAGGTTCAATCTGCAAAATTCAGCCAAATCAAGCCCGGTAATTGTACCAAGTTTCACACATAAGCATTGAAGTAGTACAGCTGCAATATTTGAAAGAAAAATAATAAAAAGTAACTTGTATTCATACATGGCACCTGCTGATACTGCTGTAGAATAATTCCCCGGGTCCATGTAAGCTACAGAAACCATTATTCCAGGCCCTAAGAATGAGCCAAATTTCTTTAAAACGGACCACAGGTTATTCCATGTTGATTTCTTTGGAATATCATCCGATATATGAAGCATTTCAATTGGTGGGTAAAATTTTAGACTATACCATATGAATTATTGAATAGTAAATATTAAATTTAATCAGGTGTAGGATTATATAGTTTTGTACACAAAATCGAACCAGAATCCACAATTTCGACTACAAAATTAACTAAAAGATCTTACTACAATAATTGGTGGTGTAAATTATATAATGCTTAATACAGGATTCATAGAAAATAATATTGAATTCTACGTCGGCGATATTAATCAATGGTAGCTACAGCGAAATATGTACTTTGGAAGTTTCTATTTCCCTTAAATTAAGAAAAAATTACACTGTAATCTAGAATACTTCCATTGAAAGTTATCAGCAGTCTCCTGTAAAGAGCAAATCAAAAATTATCAATTGAGTTATACCCATAGCATGTAAAATATCCCTTAATTGCTGCATCTACTCAAATTTTGGGGCAATTAGAATCAAGGTTGTTCACGTGATTTGAGCCTAGTAATTTTTTGGATTAAAACTAAACAATGTTTAACTTCAATAAAGAGATAGTAAGAATGATTCCTATCGTGAGAGTTCCGCTTTGCAGATACCTGCTAGGATACTTTTCAATAAGGTCTAGGTTTATAAATATTCAAACTTTACGATATAATTCGTCAACTACCCCTTCCAATAAGTCAGACATCTCTACTCAAGACGTTCTAACAAAAGGGAGTTTTTGTAAAGTATTACAAAACTATAAGGAATCTTTTCCTGGCGATCATGAGACCAATATTGAAATTGAGAAGTATTTGAATTTACAAGAATCCCGAATGATTCGTATAGGTATAACATATGAAAATGCTAGCCTTGCCAAAACCTCGAAAGTTATTGAGACAATATTAGCAGATCCCCTTTCTTACAATAACCAAATATGGCTCAATGAGATTAAGTCTAGACCGCGTACTCAAAATATCCGTTTTGTATTTTCCAATGAGACTCTCAGTGGGAAAGAGGATGGTGAATTTTCCTTTAAGGTTCCTTCACCTCTATTAAGTTCAGTATTTAGACCAAAATATTCTAATCTGCGGGATAGAATGAAGGACTTGGAGTTATGGGAAATCAATGACCCTGCTGAAATAGTAAATTGCCACTATTATATTGCTGTTTTAGAAAATATACAAGATTATTTCGAGAAGCAATCTGAGAGCCTTAATAAAAACGCATTGATCTCGGTTATTGATAATACAGACTATTCTCCTACGACTGATATGTTTGAAACTAGTACAGGGAAGCCCAACGTCATTAAAATAAATACACAACTGGCATTCCAGGGAATAGAGAAATTCTTAAAATTTGATACCAAAGCTACAGATGAATATTTGAATTCACTTAAGAATAGTAATATTAAACAGCTTTCCGAAATAATCACCCATTACCTGGACTTTTCTAACTTAAATTCACGTCTAGTTCATGATATACTGAATAGCATTTCAAGAAGCATGAGTGGTGTAGATTCATTGGAAAGACTCTATTATAGTATCAAAAGTCAAGATATAGACGAATTCAGTGTACATGCACATCTGGAACTACAATATAAATTTATTCCCAATACTAGAAAGTTTTTTAAAAGGTTAAAATGGTGGAAGTTGTATCTGAAAAATGACAACATTGAATATTTACTAAAGGATTATTTTAATAATAATTTTATGAATTCTTCCATCGAATCATATAACTTCGTTAGAGGTAAAATTGTCTCCAATATCCAACGCTCTTCTGCGAATTATTCTGAAAGTGATATTTCCAATCCATTAATAAAGCTCAAAACTGATGTTGTGACGCAAAGAATTCCATTGGAAGTACAGCCATTTGTCTATTCGGTATTAACGAAGAACCTAATAAATTACCAAATACCAATTTCTATTATAGCATTCTTATCTTATCAATATTTTGATTTCTCCTCAAATAGTGCGATAGCATTAGCATTGTTAGGATGGGTTGTCGGATTTAATCATATTTCGAAAAGTTGGGAAACATTTGTAAATAAGTGGCTTCAAGAATTATTTGAAGACACACGCATATGTTTAACTAGCCAATGTATTGATGAAGGATTGCTGAAAGAGTTAATATCCAAGTATGAAGAGGAACTAGCATTGACAAAAGTAAAGAAAGACATACTTAAAAATATTCAAAATAATAACTGATAATTATGATGTAAATTTATACGATATTATACAATACATAGATTAAATTAATGGCCATTAATAAATAATTGTAAGATTGAGGATACTCCCAATTTATAAAGAAGGTGGAAGGCTTTCTTCAGAAGTCTCCTTCTTTCTCTTGATTGAATTTTCTAATCTTTCGAACTCTTTCATTGCAATTTCTTCTTCAGGATCCAATATTTGAATCACTTCTTGAACTTCTTCAATATAATGCATCAACATGGATTCAATACCATGCTTCAAAGTATCTTCACTGGATGAGCATGTTTTACACGCACCCTGTAACTTCAAGAAAACTTTACCCGTTTCTTCATCAAAACCCTTGTATTCTATGTCACCACCATCATCCTGTATGGCTGGTCTTATTCTGGTTTCAATTAATTCCTTGATCATACTAACTATCTCCAGGTCATCTTCCGAAGACACTTCTTCTTCTTCAGCCTTTCTAATAAGCTCCTTTGTAATAACAGGCTCTTCTTTCTTCGTTAAAAACTCGTCTAACAACTCTATCACTTCTGGTCTAAGAATTGCCCAGTTTATGTAATCTTGTTTGTTAACAGTAAGAAAATCTTTTCCTAACATAACAGACTTTACTCCTTGTAACTTGAATAACTTCAATGCTAAAGGAGAATGTATAGCTTGCATTGTACTTGTGAATTCAAATGTCTTATTTTCTATTGGGACAACATCAACTGGTGATACAAACTTCAAGGCATCTGGATTAGGAGTAGTCAACGTCTTAAATGCAAGCCACCTTCTAGAATTCGTAAAGTATTTGATATGAGATACCCTTTCTAATGTGCTTTGTCTTAATCTAAACATACTAAACACACTTAATTCTGTTTAAGATATTTAGTAGTAATTTTTTGGTATTCTATAATTAATTATATTAGTAATTCGGTCATCAGGTACTAACCCCGGAAAAACCGGTCGCTTATTACGTAGTGAACTTCATTGGACAGTGCGAGATTCGGATCTTGGTCGGTATGATTCATTTTTACAGACTACTCAATTGATTCATGTATTTTATAATATAATTTATACTATTGAGAGACATATCAAGCGATCATTATTCATTTTCGTTATATAAGGAATCATGTAACTTCATTGTATCATTGGTTAATCCGGTATCAGTAAAGTTCAATGGTGCATAATAGGGAGATGCAACTGTTGAAATAGTTCCATCCCAGCAGTAGTTTTTGAAGCACTTTTTGCATTCATCAGTTTGCTCTTCTCCTCTTCTTTCCTGCTCACGCCTAATAATAGCACAAGCTATGCATCTAGGGAATTCTGTATCAACAGTTCCGTTTAGGAAGGTCGCAGTATCAAAACCATTTTGAATCAATGCTTTTTTCTCTTCATCAGTGTATGTTAAGTCAAAATTGGAAAAGTTAGAGAAGTATTGATCTGGCCTATTAGCAATATACACAATTAATGGAGGGATTACCCCGTCCTTTTCTAAATCTGTCAAATTTGAGGCATCGCAACCAAAAAAAGTAGGTTTGGCTGTTAAGTTCTGCTCCAAAAATGAGTTAGTATCAGGAACATATGGTATAACTTGAGACGAACCTTGTGGATAGAATTGCCTCTCATATGCATTAACCATAGAGGCGCCAATTGGCCAGTTAAATTCGTTATCATTGGAGTTGTCGAACGCTAATATAACATCAAGAGCCCTCTCTTTGGTAGAAAGAGAAGATAACGGAATAACTTCCCCGCCTAATCCTCCATCTATTAAATAAAGAGTGTCATCTTCAACTATGTGGCTTGAATTGGAATATTCGCTCTTATAAAATGGATTGGGAGAGAAATGAGCCACATCATCTGTTTCGGCGGAAATGGAATTCAAGAAATACTTTAAAACGAACTTAACAATTGGATTTAATGAGTTACAAGAATCACAGACTAACGTGTTCTTGAACTCGTTAAATAATGAGGAGGAAGTGCCCATAATAAATCCTGCATTGTCAAAACCTTCAATGCATTTTCCATTAGCAGATACTCCATTGGTAACATTTGACCCAATATACTTTATATCAGTGAATGAGTTCAAAGAGGGATCAAATGAGCCCATCTCAAAGGGGTTAAATTCAACAACGGTAGAGTTTATATTGTAGACCAATGAACCGGGTCTTCTTCCCACGGCATTCACAATAGGGAATGGCATATCATGCTCAATGAAGGAGCTCATATTTCTTATATCAGAAAATGTAGCTGATGCTCCGTAATCATCATTTCCCTTTTGAGCAAGTTGGTAAGCTAGTCCTCTTGCCCAGTAGTCAGTTAAAGTAGTCTCAAACCCTGCTTTTTCCTTAGCTTCTATATCAAATTTTATTCCTGTGGAGCCATCATCGTAATTATTCATATGTGCTAAAGCTTGTCTCCAGTTGTCAAGAACTACTGGTAAAACAATTGTCCAAAGACTATTTTGATTGAGCAATTGTCTGGTCGAAGTGAGATTCCAAACATCATTTGGGTCTTCAAATACAACTTCATCCACACTTGGCCAGTTCTGCATTGCTAAGGATCCCAACATCCAAGAACCACCTGACAATGCAGCAATATAATTAGAAGCTTGTAAGATTCCACTGAGGCCATCATCTTCAGTATATGTACGGTTATCCATAGCTGCTAGTTGTCCAGCTCCAGAAAGCATTGCTCTGTAGCTACCACCGGAAAAAGCTAACCCCAAATTCACTGACAGTGATGATGAATTTCCATAGATGAACTTCTCTGGATCAAAATCCAGGAGGTTGGTCTTTTTTAAAAAGTGAACCAAAGCATCATTAGTTTTAATTTGACGACTTTTGATCCATTCTTTCTCATTGTCTGAAATACTATCTCCTTTTCTCAACAATGTCTTATTCAGAGGACAATTTACAATCCCCGGTGCATAGCTTCCGGTTGGCGACTTTGCAAGTACTTCCACTGTAAGCCATATTAATATACCTAATATTCCCCACATAAGCTTCAAAGATAATGAAAGAATAACTGAGATAAAGCAAGGAAAATATGGAAAATACACATCTCCATTTCTTTGACTTTAGAGTGGATTCTATTGATGCTTTATTAGGTATAGCCGTTAGCCTCGATACCCTATTACGGTAATGAGAAATTTCCTAATTGGGAATTTTGTCTGCAAATCTAAATAAGAGATTACAGGGTCGGGACTGCTGGAAGCTAAACAATTGAATCGTAAGGATATATATTATAATATATGAGTGTATAATGTGGATGTCATCCATGAGATGTAACAACGAACACATTGTACCATATTTTTTTTTTTCTGGTATCTTAAATGTTAATGTATTATACTTTATAGAATAAATAATGCGGGGATGTTCTAAAAATAATAGCTTCCCACTAGACAGAATCTTTTTTTGAAATGATTGAATGAAGTAAGTCATTTGTCTCAAATGGATTGTCAATGTACAAATTATGGCCACCTTCTCTAATTTTGTTGAATGAAGCTCTTGATTTGTTGGATTTGCTATTTATCCACTCTACCAATTTTTCACCTGCTTCTGCATTCATAAAGTCATATTGACCATAAATAAAATGAACATCAAAAGAATCTGGTTTATTCTGAGGACCTTCGATGTAGCTAGCAAACTTATCGAATAATGGATATTTGCTAACGGTACTAGGAGTCAATAAATATTTGATATACAAGTCACTGTTTGTTCCATTTGTAGTAGAGTTGTAAAGGTATTCTATAATCTTCAGACATTCAGTGTTTGTGCCATAGATCAAATCATTTGAATTTGTAAAAAGCTTTTCAGCCCCACCTCTTTTTGCTATAAGATTATTAATTTTAAACAACTTTGAATACCACAAATTGTAGTATTTTGAAACTCCAAATGGCCCAGCTAATTTGAGTAATCGTGGTACATAAGGAAGGAAGGTATACCAAAGGAATCTTACTTTATCCAGTATAATAGGAATTCTAGATAAAAAATAAAATGACGAAGGATCCAAATTTGGTTCTAATTTAACCTTTCCTGTTTTCTCCTTAAGTGTATTGTTGGTAATTGCATGTACATGTCTTTCAACGCCTACTGGTGATAATAAGATTAAATTTTGCAAGCTGTCTGGATATTTGACAGAATATGATCCTGACCAGTATCCACCATAACTATGGCCCACTAAATAATCTATCTTCTCTATTTTAGAAGCTATTCTCCATTTTTCAATAGCTGAGGTATAATATTCATTTAATTGTTGCAAAATAGGAGAGAAATTTTCTTGGTATCTTTTAAATTCATCAGCATCCAATTCATATGAGTCAACTAACTTGTAGTATTTATTATATAACTTCTTTTCACCATTTATGTTGCTATCATTAATTTTAATTTCAGGGCATTTGTCAACAACTAGGCGATTGAAAGATTCCATCTTTGGATTTGATGACAAACCAAATGATATATTATCTAAGAAATGAATCTTATAATTATAATTCATATCCTTAAATTTGTTGATCATCTGAAAGTTTCTGGCAAAGCAACCTAAACTTGCCCCGTACCCATGAATAAATACAATATGCTTCGTTTTCTTCTTTGGGTCGTTTATCATTTCTAAGCATATTTCATTTATATGATTTCCCTCCTTATCAATAATCACTTTTTGATTATATCTCTTGAACTTGTTTAAATCATTTGACTCTGGTATCATTATCTCAACTAATTCGTTTTGAAGTGTTTCTAATCTTCCTTTACATAACGACTTATACCATATATCAATACATTGCAGAAATGGAAGTTTCTTAACAACTCTCTTGTTAGGCTTATATCCTTCGGGTAGGTTAAAGACTCTTGTTGAGGCTTTCTGAGAATGTAGAAACCTTCTAAAAGTTTGCTGTAGCCTATTCATCATAGTTACAAGTTATATGTGCGTGAAGAAGCTCATTGTGAAAAAAAAATTTACGGATAATCTCCGGAGAATTAAAATTCCATCTAGATGAGTTGCAATTTATTTTTTTGACTTATTAAACATTTAGAACAAAAGATGAAGATTTAAGCTTTAATTTTAGCTTCATCTTTAACACATCTTACCATATTTGCTAGCCGTAATGAATAATGATGTACTTCATCTAACTGGCTAAAATATATAAACTTGTCAACCAAAATTATAAAACACTATCAATCTTATTTATCAACTTAAACTAATTTGAAAGATGGTATCTACTTAATTGTATAATAAAATTTTAAAAAAGAAATAGATAACAATGGTTATATAATTCTATAATTCTAATTGTGCATACCCTTGTAAGTAACAATCAAAAAAAAAATTCTACTTCAGTAACAAAATATAAGCTCCGCGACGGGGAATTGAACCCCGGTCTACCATGCGACAAACGGTAATTCTAGCCACTAAACTATCACGGATTTTTCAGAAATTGGGCCACTTGTTGTTCTAAAGAGAAAGTTGAGACAATATAAGTATGGTTATCATACGTTAAATGGCTCAAAATGATATAATTTAAGTGTATTATTCACTTCGAGTTCTTAAAATCTACTTAAACTCTACTATCTAATAATAGCCTACGATGTAATTTAATATACTCACGAGAAGGAATATCAAATAGAAAGTCTAAGAAATCAAGCCTTATTACTGTTATATGGAAGGGTTGAACTTGATGCCTTATCTTCTCAACAATTCCATGTAACTAAGAGCTGAAGCTCCGGTGAGATGAAATGTGGCTATAAATCATAGTGCAAATGACTTTCTCATTGGAAAGTGATTACCGTATATTTTATTTTGCAGAGAGCAGTAGGAAACATCAGTTGAAAAAAAAAAAAACAAGGAGATAAAGTAGTTTATTCAACCAGTCCAAAACAAAGCAAATATTTTTATAATGTCACTACATAAATAAGGTTTTTTATTACATAGTTAGCTCTTTACTTCAGTGAATGGCAATTTTCTAACTGTTTTCCCAAATGCAACGGAACAGAAGATTTAATTAAACCAACA
The DNA here is from genome assembly GCA_030462985.1 of Schwanniomyces sp. yHRVM31. Lineage (NCBI taxonomy): Eukaryota > Fungi > Ascomycota > Pichiomycetes > Serinales > Debaryomycetaceae > Schwanniomyces > Schwanniomyces sp. yHRVM31. The sequence goes on along the minus strand of JAKVQU010000081.1, from coordinate 3,092 downwards.
TAGACATCATTGTTTAATACATAATTATAGCGGAATCAAGCTTTAATAGAGAATAACTTCGATACCTTAATTTGTTTTACGAAATGGGAAAAATTGCACCTAGGTTGCGCATATCTGCTTCTTTACTAAAGTATGAATCTTCAACAGTGTCATCGTCTTCTCTGAAAGAATTCTGAAAATCAATTATATATACTTTTTTATCTGTCGAAAATAGAATATTTCGCTTTGCTATATCTCCATGAATTATCCCATGGTTATGAATAATTTCTAATTGCCTTTTGGCTTTGCTATATGTTTCTTTGTCTAGCGGTAACAGCTCACATTCAATATACTGTAGTAGGTTAAAATAGCCTTCAGCAACTATTAATCCATCTATTACAATTGAAATTAACCCTATTTTATGAGGGATATAACAACTGTTGAAAGCTTTGTCTTCGTACAATACTTGTAGGAATGTACGTTCAATCTTAAAAGTTTTGGTATAATTGGCTCGAACATAGTGAAGATCTTCTCTACTTTGTTGCAGTAAGTTAACCTCTCTACACATTAAAGGGTCGTATACTTTAACAGCTACTTTCTTATCTCTTTCTAACTTTATTGATAAAAAAGCTTTAAATTTATTCGCATCTATTTTAAATATCTGCGAATTATAAATACCAGTTTGAATAATAGAGCCAGGTTCTTCCCATATAAGTGCTTCTGTTGGTTCATTCGTTTCATCAACAGTTGCAAGAGTTTGACCCCCTTCACTGGATGAAGGTGGACTTGTCCTTGAAGAGGTATGCCGTGATGGGCTGCTCTCAAACAGATCTGAAGAAGGAGTGGATGGTGATCTTCTCCGTTTTCGTGGCCATGCTGGTGAACTTGGAAGACTATCGTTGGGAAATTTTTCCAAATATTTTCTGAATTCTAGCATTCTGCTCTGCCTCTCTTTTAACTCTTGAAATGAAACAACTGACTTTGAAAAATGATAGAAGAGTGCCATTCTAGCACTTGGACAATGTGAAAGATTATTAACAATTTTATACTGTAATGGTATTAGCCTATTTCCTTTTTTTCTATAGAGATTTTCCTTCTTTTCTTCAAACTTATCTAAGTCAATTAGCAATATTGTTGTTGTGTATGCATCTGTCAAAGTCCCATAATTTGTTAAAAAGAAAGTCATCTGAACAACTTTTTGTCTCATATAATTTGGAATTTTATCTAGCCTGAAAAAGCCAGATCCTTCGAGTGGGGGCCCTTCGTATATTGGTATCATTGGAAATGTTTTTACTTCAATAGTGCAGCAAAATTCTAACTGCTTATTTCCACTTTCAATTCCAATGTACATGTCCAGCTCAACAACATGATTGTTTGCTTCACCACAGTTGGAATTTCTAATTGTTAAGATTGGTATAACATTGATACCTGATATAGCTTCTATAAATTGGCATAACGGTTCAACAACAAATGAAAAGAATACATACTTATAATTCTGCTCAATCAAATTGTTGCGAAATATATGGGGTCTTTTAGCGAATGCAACTTTTTGTAAGCCATTTGTAATATCAAAATTCCTCAGACTATTAATCACCTCTTTGAAATATCCTAAAATTTCACTATCTTTAATTTCAGTCATTGACCCATGTTCGTATTCGAATTCTCGCAAGTTTTTACTAAATCTATTCTCTGTCCAAGAACTATGATTGTTATACCTTTGATTGCTTTGAAGAAAATATTCTAAAATGGGTAAACTAAACACGAAAAATGCAAGATCTTTACAAAATTCTGTGTCTATAGATAATAGCTGATCATATAACACCACAGCTTTCCTGTGAGGTCCATCTAACCTGCAAAATTCTTCTACATTATCTTCAGAAATATTGAATATTTCTTTAATCATTTGAAGGAAAATAAGTCTTCCCAGCTCAGACATATTCCATGTGGGGTAAAAGGACATGTAATCATAATTCCCATTGTGTAAGTGGTTAATACACCGTTTCACTGCCTTAAATAAGGGATGCTCTGTAATATTATTTGGTAATTGATTGCTCATAAAGATTTTTAAATTGACAGGTTTATACTATTTATATTTATTCCATAAATAATCTGTTGTTTTAGACGGATTCTTTTATTCTTAATTAGTGACTTTAATAATTTAGAATCCATATAAGGGAACTCTTACCAAACAACGTGCATGGAACTGCGTTTTCGCAGTCAAAAAAGATAGAAGATCAAAAGAAACAAGATAACAAACTTTCTGCTCACATTCGTCATTCGTACAACTAACAACAATATGAAATTAAATTGAAACTTTATTTCATGATATTTGGGAATAAGACATTGTAGAAATTGAGAGAGTCAGAGGGTATTGGTAATAAAGACTTGAACAAGAGAGATTGGGAAGCAAGCTGAGCAAGTTACAATTGGGACCCTGAAAACTCTGATCTAGTCAATAAATATGGCAGTATGAGTACCGTTGAGAGGAATATCTGCATGGAAGGTGCATTTCTGGCAACCTAACTAAGTTTTGCATAATACCTACTGATAATCACAGAGGTGGACTCAGGACGATTGACGCCCTACGAAAAAGAATTATATATAGATGCTTATGGTGGCAACATCATCTTCATCATTTTGACTGAAAATAGTTGCACCTTCTAGTCCTAACAATGAACTAAGCTATAAACAATTTCGTATCGAGTCCTTGCTCTTCAAGGCAATCCAACCACGTATCCACATTAACTACGTTACTTCCATTTAGATATGCTAAGTAATATTGGTCATCATTCTCGGTTACTAATAGGCCAATATTACTATTAATATTGGCCCGTTAGTAATATTGGCTTCACGATACATTTACTGAACATTGTAAAATCAAGCCTAGCAATAGTAATCTGATATCCTAAGCTTCGTCGTGTGATATAGACTGTGAGGCATCTAGAAAATTATGTGTATAGTTCGCAATCATTGCAGATGTAACTGAAAAGTAACAAAAGAATAAGGTTAAGTATTTCATTTTAATAATTTAAGATACTTATATATTAGAGATCTTGTATTTAATATAGTATATTATATTAAATTACGGGCACAATCGTATTGTGATTCGCTCA
>JAKVQU010000080.1:0-52299 GCA_030462985.1 Schwanniomyces sp. yHRVM31 | reverse complement strand
TCTCAGTTTAACTTTGTTTTAAAAGATTTTTGAAGTCGGATCTTTAGTAACACAAAACCAACATATTTTAAATATCACGTGATAACATAACGGGGCTTAAAATATTATAATTTGATCAAAACGTTTTAGCTCAATCTCCATAGTTTCAAATGATAGCTAAAGCAGACTTAGAAATTGATTTGGATGCTCCTCAAATATTTAGACCCAATGACTGGATAAATGGAAGAGTTAGAATTAGAGCTAAATCTGACTTAATAGTTAAATCCCTTAATTTGGAGTTCAGTGGTTATGTAAAGACATCTAAAGAAAGACATGTTTTTTTTTAATTCCTACGGAAATCATTGAGGCTATACGAGAAACAATTGGGAAAAACTAAGAAAAGGCGTTCATTTTTGAATCATCTTTCCTGAAAAACTGAAACGTGAGTCTTGTGGAATAATTACAAATATACCACCTTCGGTCCCTCTTCAATTTGATGCCAATATGAGATTCAGTTCATTATATAAGCTAAAGGCAATTCTTGAGTCTGAATCAGTAATGGGACGAAGCACTGCTAAAATTTATCTAAAATACAAACCGTATGGAAATACTTTGATGAATTTAGGGAAGGGTATCGATACATATTCTTTTAAAAAATCTGTGGAGTGGAAGTCAAAGTTAATGCCATATATAGATGAAAACTATACTATTTATGAAAAACTAGGAAATAGACGAAGCTTGAAAAATACGCTAATTGCCAATGATCTTGGGAATGCAAAATGTACAAAGACTATCCCTACCTTTTAATAACGTCCATAACCATACAAGACACTTCAGAAAATTATTTGGAAAAGATAATCTGAAATTATATAAGAGAGTAGTATCTGATGTGAATTTAGAGGTAGAGCTCCTTATCATTGATAAAGTAATAAATTCAGTAGAAGAATTGGGATCTAAATTCCTGTTGATTTTTAGAAGTTATGTGGAAGACTTAAGACCAGATTAATTATTGTTTTGCAACGAATCATCTCAATTTGGAAAATTCATAATTTCTAGTTTTAAAATTTCGGTGCTTTCTATTAAATCTACTAAATTTCATCAACGTAAATATTTTATGAAAAGAATCACTAATATATTTAATACAAATTATGGAAATGAATTTGCTTTTGATATTGCCTATTTTGATACCAATAAAGATCATGATAAGGTAAGAGAATGGCATGTTCCAATAATTCGGCTATTAAGCATAGTTCACTTAAGTTGGTTACTTCTGAAGTAGGGCCAACATTTAGCAGCAAGTGTGATTTCTTGAATATAACGCATATGTTATCTATAGAATTATCTATTGCACCTAACGTTGATGAAAAGCCAGAAATATTAAATTTCTTTTATGAGGTCTCGTTGACTTAATTTACTATGGATGAATTGCTATTAAGAAATGTTCACTTATAAAAAAAAAGTTTTTTTTTTCAGGGAATGTGGCATTTTGGAGATGGTGATTAATTTTAACCCCACAAATAAAAAATATTCTACTTTATTTATCACGAATACTTGACCCCATAACACTCATTGAAGATTGGGTCAATCCAAGAATATCTAGCAATATTAATTATTTCTCCGATATAAAATAATTCCTACAATTTTTCTCTACTCCTTTTTGATGTAATCTGCCTTAGTTAGGTTAATAGACACGACCAATATCATAATAGAATATAAGTAGCCTCCAATTTTCTTAAAAATATAATATATTACAATAATGTCATACCACTTCTCTGAATAACTTACCAACTCTGAATACTACTTATCAGTATAATTATTTTGCTTGAACAGAGGGTATTTATTGTATTTTGATGAATAAATTGAAACTGATCAAATTACGAAACTTTGCTTCATAAATGAGTTGCTTATTGAAAGTATCCTTTAGACATTTTACCCTAAATATTTATATGGAAAATTATTCTAGTATTTGAGAGTATAATTCCTTTTTGTATAGGTTGCTTGTACATGCTAGTTTCAAAATTGGCAGAAACGGATCATGTCGTTCGCAGTATGATCCTCATAATAATGACATCATTCTGCGTTTTTAATGTCAAATTTAACACTAAAAAACGCGTAAAGTACCTTCATTTCGTAATACAAATTATCGTTAAATTTCCGATTTGTTTTTTTTGGCAGTGAACATAGAACATGTTATAAAAACTGATAATGAGGAACTTATAAATTCAACTTTAGATTCAAACTGTAATATTCCAAACTCGTTACCTTGACAAGAAGGATGTACTGAATGATCTTGTTAAGGGCTATAAAATTCTATTATTTATAAGCCTATGGGATTGTGATTAAAGGAATGACATACACAGGTATAGCCTCATGTGTACTGTATATTACTTCTACAAGATTTCTATTTAATTGAGCCCTATCTGAACTAGACTTCCATTCTTTAAATTAATGTTTTCTAAGGCTGATATCCAAATAATAGTAGACGGGCCTGGGATATATAGACCTAATGACTGGTGAGAGGCAATGTTGTAATTCATGCTAAAAAAGAATTTGAAATAAGGACTCTTGTGTTGGAATTTTCAGGTTTGATAAGAACGACTTTTGTGGAATACATTCAGGAAACCACCACAGTTCAAATCAATGGCCAATGGCAAACTAGAACTACAACTAGAACAATTAATCACACAGAATGTCACGATCTATTTTCTCGATCGATTGAATTAGCGTCGCCAATTGAACAAGAACTGTTAGCAAAAGGACAAGAAAAGACTTTCAATTTTGAGTTTCTGTTCCCAGAATATGTCAATTGTGGAACTTGTGGTCAATCTACAGTTTTGCCTCAATCAAATCCTGCTCTACTGCAAAATAATTTTATTGTTGAAACTTCGTATCATTTAAATGCTTTTCTTAAGCCGAATTCCAAAGTTGGCTCAGTTTCTAGTTGTTTAAACCTCAGGTTTAAACCACTAGGTAATCCTAACTTGGCTCAAACATTGGAAGGTTCTCCTAGCTCCTTTAAGCAGTTATTAGAATGGAAGTCAAAGTTAAAGCCATTATTAGACGAAAAATATAACGAATATGGGAATTCCCAAGTTAATGATCCAAATATACTAGATGAAAATCTTGACGAAAAACAGATTTTGAAGCAAAAGGAGGAAAGAAATGAAAAGAACTTGCATAAAGAAGCCATATCAAATCCTCTCCATAGTTCTCATAAACGTACAAGATTCATAAGAAGAGTGTTTAACAGTCATTATAAGTCAGAAAACTATAATAAGTTGGTTGGTGATGTGAATTTAGAAGCAGAATTGTTCGCTAGGGATAAAATTATAAACTTTGATGTACATCTTGGCTCTAAGTTTGAGTTAATAGTACGAAGTAAAATAACAAATTTACAACCTGATTTTTTGCTTTTCTGTAATGAATCTTCACAATTAGGATCTTTTGTCATAGTCAAATTTGAGATTATTATCATGACTAAGATGTATGTTTCAGCTCGGGGCCATAAGGGGCTTATTGTAACATCGAAAAATGTTTATGATTCCTCTCATGGCTATGATTTTGTTTTTGATGTTGTAGATTTTGTACCCAATATTGATAACCCGAATATTAGAGAATGGTATATTCCAATGGAAAAGATATTTAATGATAAAGTGGTTAATTTAATTTCTTCTGGGATAGGCCCAACATATTCCAGTAATTGTAATGTTTTAAATATTACACATAGTTTAACGGCCAGATTATCAATTGCATCAAATTTAGACGAAGAACCAAAAGTCGCAAGTTTTAATTATGATATTTGCTTAGTTTAAGTTTACAAATTAGGATACTTAAGTTTTATGTTAGATCAAATTTGTTGAAATTCTTGTTTTTTTTAGTTCTATATTTCTTCTAACATTAAAATTTACCTCTAGTAGTTTTTTATTTATTTCTCGGGAAATGAAAATGTTTAATTTACTTTAAAGACATGTTTGACACTATTGGACACTATTGGCCCCTTTTTTAAATACTACCTTAGGTGTTAGAAAAAGTTATTTGTGTAATTCTTATCTTAAACCAGCAGTTATTATATATTTCAAAGCTTGACGAAGAATACCTTTATATCCTCTAAATTACTAAATAAATTAAAACTTGTTAGAATCTTTTATTTACCATCTGAATTGCTTCCTAGTCGACGTACGATTCAAGGGCTGTTTTAGTATTTCAAGCGAACAACAAATGACTAGAAACGTTCGTATTAACGTTCAATCAATTTGCGTAACTATTTCACATAATATTAGTATGTAACTCTAAATGGAATACATTATTTAATCGTCAGCATTATCCGTTGCCTTTTTCATTCTGGCAATTCTCACCAAAGGAGCTAAAGATGAAACATCATCACATTCGGCAATAAACTTATCATTCAATAAATCATCAGCATTAGCTCTTTTGGTAAAATCGACTTGTAAACACCAGGCTAAGAACTTTCTGATATCATAGCTTAAAGCGTCCGGCTCTTTAAGTCTTGGTGTACCATTTGTAGCAATTAAATACAAAGCTCTCAAGGGAGTTTCATTTAAGTAAGGAGGCTCGCCCTCAATCATCTCAATAATCATGATACCCAATGACCATATGTCAACCTTAGGGCCGTATTCTTTTCTAGAAACAACCTCAGGAGCCATCCAATAAGGTGTTCCTACCATTGTCGTTCTCTTCAAATTTATTTCATTTATTTGAGCACAAAAACCAAAATCAGTCATCTTGATATTACCATCAATATTCAACAATATATTATCGGACTTGATATCTCTATGTATAACACCCTTCGAATGTAAAAATTTTAAACCTTTAAGTGTTTCTCTGCATACAGTTCCTATTTGTCCTTCAGTCATCACACTATGTGTAACAATTTCAGTTAATGAACCACCTTCCATATATTCCATAATAACCCATAAGTCACCCTTAAGCAAATACGAATCGATAAAGTTAACAATATTTACATGCTTACTACCTTTCATGACTAAGATTTCATTAATAATCAATTCCTTCTTAGGCTGCTGTTCGAGGCTCATTTGTTTTACAGCAACAGTAGTTGAGTCTACTTTGCTATGTGCAAGGTAAACTCCACCAGAGGCACGTTGGCCGATTTTCACTAAATCTGCATAAAGTTCCGTAGGGTCACCTTCGCTACAAATAGATTGTAATTTAGATATAATCTGCTGATTCTTTCGCTTTTTATCTTCCCTTTTTTTGGCAGCCAAAAGAGCAGCCTGCTTAGCATCTCTCACGGGCTTATGTTCATTTTCTTGTTTGACCTCAGGCTTTTGCGTAGTCAGTGTTGTCAGTTTCGAGACTTGTTTTACCAGCGCCATCTCTTCAGGGGGTTGTGTCAGAGAAGTAGGTGGTGGAGGTGCTGGTCTATGTGACTTAATATCAACAGGCTCTCTCTGCTTAGGATAATTAAGCTCTTCATTATTATTAAATTTAGCACTAGGTGCAATCGGAGCCGTGGTAGATCCATTATTAGGCTGTTTAGCTTTACTATCAAGCGAATAGTTATGTGATTTTGATTTAGGAATCTTTGAGACTTGCTGCACTATAGCGGGACTAGACTTTTCCGATATTTTTCTAGATCCTTTGAAATTTTTAATAGATTTTGATGAAAATGAGCGTGTGCCAAATTGCTTTTTTGGAGGACTTTTAGGCAGCTCAACTGAAGTTGCCTGTGTCTTGGAATCGGCCGTTGGGGGTTTTGGAGCTGGTCGACTAGGTATAAATTGTGTTTCGTATCCAGAAGGTATTTGGTGAGTTACTTGAGTTGTATTAGGCGATGGTTGTTCTCTGATTGGTGTATGTTGTTGTGGCGTTTGAAACTGAGACGTACTTAGAGTACCTGGAGTAGCCGGTGGAGTTTGACCAGAAAAGTTAGAAGAATTATCAAAATGAAACTTTCTTAACGCTGCCTCATCGGGGTCATTCTCATGTGGATCTTGATAAAACGCCACAATGTCCATTACAGCTTGTGGGTGTTGTTGTTGTTCTTTCCTCGTTATACCATTAGCGGATAATAATTTTTCCCATTCTACAGGCAATCCAGTATATGAGCCATCATCATCAATGCCTACATGGGTTACATGCTTGGCATTAAAAGGTGTACTAATCTTCATATTAACAGAAGAAACTTCAGATGAAGGACTAGAATTACCTTTGTTCTTAAACAATTGATTGAATACACCTTTAATTTTACTCCCACTTCTCAACTTTTTTGGATCATATTTTGGTGAATGTATTTGAGAACTACCATATGCACCTATTGCTAAATTATCTCTAGGAGATGAATTAATATTTGACGTTGGAGTGGTAAACTTGTCTTGGTATTGAGTCACAGGTGTAATAGCAGCCGTTTTATTATAACCTGAGTTGGAATTCGGTGGTGGTGGTGGGCTTCTAATAACTGATGCTGAAGATGAAGTATTATACTCCCCTCCACTAACATTCCTTTGAGACAGAATCATCGATTTGGAATTTTCAGTAGTCAAATTTTGAGTACTAACAGATGAATAAGTGCCATTCATAGTAGATTCATTTGTAAATCCATCAGATAATGATCCATTTCTTTCTTCTTCGTCAATATTTTCATCATCTATAGTAGGAATCTTATCCAAGGTATCATCTTTCAATACACTAGAACTTATTGTAGTTGAAGTAGAAGCTCTAGAAAATTCGCCCTTGCTCTTGGTGTTATAAGGCACATTCTCGCTGCTCTTACTGTAATTATTATTTAATATTGACTCGATATTGAGACCACTTGACGACCTTATACTTGGTTTACCTGGATCAAGGGTTGATTTAAAATCATGATAATCTTTAGATTCTCTAGAATTCTTTTCTGTTGAAGTTGAGAACGTTGATAAATGTACCCTTCTTGTTTCCGCAATTTGTTCAACTTCACCAATGCTTTCCAATTCATCATCTTTTTGGGTGTCAAGATTTGAATTCAATGAAATAGATTTAGATTTCACCTCCTCTAAAGAACTCTGGGAATTATTTGGAAGCTCGCTTGGGGGAACTAGATTTTCTTCCAGGTCACTCGAGAAACTAAGACTGGAAGGCTCATTTAATCCTTCACCTAACGCTGATCCCAAACTGGCGTTACCTCTTTCAGGTTTCTCATCGAATGAAGATCCATCTTTACTTGCATTTGATTCTGCGTGAGCTTCCTCTATTAATTCTGATTTATCATTACCCGAGATATACACAATACCAGCATCATGTTCATTATTCTCAGGCACATCTTCTTCTGAAATAATATTAATCTTTTCGATTACGTTATTATCATTAAGAAGAATAGGTTGATTCGATTCTTCAGACGTGTTAGGAACATCTTTAGTCTGATTCTTAAGATTTTCACCTCCACTGAGATGTTTTGAAAGAGAATTGGAAGACTCAAAATTCGCAACTAGGGAATCTTTTGTATCATTATTCTTATTCAAAGACTCAGTTAACTCGTTATACTTATCATCATCTTTATTTAGCCCATAAACATTGAATGTACCTGGCATTCTAGGTAAATTATAAGCTCCAGATTCATTATCAGTCTCGTTTGATTCTTTGATCTCAGATCCTTCATCACGAGTTCCATGATCTACTATTTTTGTAGTCTGAAAAACCTCATTGTTTATATCTTCAAAATCTTTCTCCTTATGTTTATCATTTACGGTCAACTCGACGTTGTTCGTCAACGTATTTATTGGATTTTCCATAGTGATATATTAAATCTTCTGAATTAGAATGTCCTGTAAAGAGTGAATAAAGTTAACGAATTCCAATTACCTATATCTTATCAATCCGTTTAAATATATCAAATACGTAAATGATACCGTCTATATATTTCCTTGCGTACACGTCAATTTAGGTTTTACTACATTTAAATTAATCGAGGATACCGCTTCAAGGAAATTGTTACCCGGAACTAATAATTTTTATTCTCGCTTAAAGATTAGCAAAACTTATACTCTATATGCCAAAATATTATTTATGTGATTTTTTCTTCCCTATCACGTCTAAACTTCCTGGATATTCTTCAAAACTGTAGCTACACTTATTTAGGTATTTCACCACGGCTTTTTTGACTCTCGATACACCGTCAACGGAATGTAAACCTCTACCAGTAATAATATGTAAAGGTTCCACAAAAACTGCAGTCGACCCAAATTGGTCTAATCTGCCATGGTTAAGCCTCTCATTGATTTCTTGGTTCCACCAAGGATCCAATGCATTTTGAACAGCAGAAAGAGCATCAGGAACAATCAAACCATGAAGATCTAACTTGCCTGACACGTCTAGCTTATGATATCTTTCGGAAATATTACTTTCTTTCGGAAATACTCGAGTTGTCTGTTTGGTAGTAGAATTATTAAAATCAGAAATAGAGTATCCGTTAGACTTCTGCTTCACACATGATTTCCCTTGGCTCAAATCTGACGTTAATTTTTTTACTAAAGAAGTTTTATTTGCTGATGGCTTTAATATCTCTGATAATAGTAATTTAGGTTGTGTTATGGGGGAAAATTCATGCGTCAAATCAGCGGCATCATGATCAAGAACTATAGTTGCAATCTCAATTACCTTCGCAATATTACCTTTAAAAAATTCCAATCCCTTTTCAAAAAAATTATCATTCATGGTAGAAAACCTAGGATTGCTAACATATATAGATTTTAACTCCTTGAATTCCCATGAATTTTCATCTATAGTATAAGATCCTAAAGATGGAATTGGCCTTGCAGATCCTCCTTGAACTTTCCCTCCTGAGGGAAACTTTGCTTTGGATACGCTAGCCAGCTTGTAATTAAAAATTATGTCTAAAATAGTTCTGACTGGGTCATACGTATTTCTAGATAAATAAGGACGTATGATAGCTGATGAAATGCCTAAAATGGAGGGTAATTCTTCCGGACTCAAAGACTTTTCTCTCTTTTCTGTTTGTTGTATATTCCCTTCTAATAGTAAATAAGTCGCCTTTTCAACATTTTCATTACATTTCTCTAAGGTGTTGGTCAATTCATAAATTGATTTATCTGGAAATATATCCTTTAATAAACTCAAGTTTGTTCTTTCATTAGTATTGTACAGATCGTTCTCTTGTTGACTTCCTTCTATCTCCCGAAACATTGTATCAATCAAAGTATCTACGTTGTTACACGATTCAAGTCGTTTCCTTAATTCGCTTCTAGGAAATGTAGGAAACAATCCACATATCTCATCAACAATTAATTCATCTTTAAATTCATCATTTGCTGTTGACTCTCCAGTAAACATAATATTTGTATCATTACCATTTGATATTGATTGTCAATTCTCAAAAAAAAATTTTCCTCTAAATTTGCAATCTATATATACAGCAAGTTCTGTTTTGCTATATTCTCCATTTTCTTATCTGCATACTCCAGCAAGAAACATTTCATAATATTTAAGGAATCAAAGAGATTGATAAAAGTAAATTTATTAGTCATTAAAGTAAATAGCTTTGATGTGTATTTGACAACCTAAAGTTCAATTCCATTGTGAGCTTGAATAATTTTAATATCGAAATGATAGAGGTATACATAGTGATGACACTGACATCTTTAACATATAATGTCACACCAAAAGGGAGAAATGATGTACCGGGTAATAAACTTATTTTGAATAATATTCATCGTAATACATAATGGTAATAGTTTGCCACAATAACAGATAAAGTAATCTCGATTTTTCTGTTTATTATCTCGTAAAATTTACTATCAATAGATCAAAGTTCATACTCATGTGGGATTGGTTTATATAATGTCTTTATTAATCTTCTTTATTCGATTTTAATTGCAACTCTTGTACTAACTAATGGCTAACTCATTGTTAGAATACTAAATTGCTAATATTTAATTGTTAAACTAAAAAATTTCAGACTGATTATTAATATATATATCGAAGGCAACTAGCTCAAAAACATTACGATCTATTATAAAAGATAAGATTAGCCCTAATATTTAGTAGTAAGTTATCACTTTTTAGACGTGGACGGGTAAAATTAATTTGATGTAAAAACAGGATAACCTCAAGGCGTCTGCCGAATTGGGAACATGGTACTGAAAATTTTCAATATAAATTAATAAAATAATTTAACAAAAATTACGGTTTTGAATTTCCTTATTAAGTATCAAGGTATGTTTGAATCATATAAAATAATTCATAGCATTAAATGATTATAACGAGCCCTGGAGGCTCTATTATTTATAAACCCAGCTCTTCGATTTATCTGTTCATGAGAAGGAAAATTAACACAGATGATTAACAATGCTTGGATTACCATATTAGTATAATTAACATAATTACTAACAAATTAGGCCAACTAAATTGAAGATGTATAATAAAACTATAAACTGATTAAACTTGTAATTCCATAGCTGCTTTTATTACACCAACTATTGCACTACTATGAATTTTATCGTTACCTCCCTTAGAAATGCCGTACTCTATTTCTGATAATCCTTTTAACAACTCAATTCTGCTCTTTGGTTTTAATTCATAAGTGTTTAATATTTCAATGAAGCCTGAAATTAAATCAATCAAAGCTAAACCATTAGCTTTCTTAAATTTCTCAATGGTTAAATAGGATGTAGTCCAGTCATCTTTAAGAATAGAGTTTAGCACTGTATCAATGTCTTTTGGGTGAGGAGCACCAATACAATTATATATAACATCTTCATCTATTACTTCATCTTGTTCACTTGAAGCTTTGCATGCTTGTAATACATTTAAGGCCCTTCTCATATCACCTTCTGATAACTTTAATAATGCCTTTTCTGCACTTTCAGTAATTTTTAAGTCCTCTTTAATGATCACATTCTTAATCCTTTCCTTGATGGCATCTTGAGGAAGTGGGTGAAATCTAAACCTGGTACATCTCGATATTAATGCGGGATTTAACTTATGAGAGTAATTAGCTAAAATACAAAATCTGGTATTTTTGGTATATTTTTCAATGATTCTTCTCAACGAATTTTGAGCAACAGCAGTCATTGCATCGGCTTCATCTAATATAATTAATTTAAACCCCTTACTAAATATTTGCATCGTTGAAGCAAAATTCTTTATTTGATTACGAACAACATCAATCCCTCTATCATCTGAGGCATTCAATTCCAAAACCATATTTTTATACGTAGGTCCGTAAATTTCCTTAGCTAGAGCTAAGATTGTAGAAGTTTTACCAGTTCCTGGTGGGCCGTAAAACAATAAATGTGGTAATTTTCCTTCGTGAACGAATTTCTTTACAGTATCCACTATCTCTTGTTGTCCATACACATCTTCAAGAGAATCTGGACGGTATTTTTCAACCCTAAAATGTTAGAAAAGATTCAATTAAACGAAACAGAATATATAACGTACCAAGGCAAGTTCTCTATTGATTTAGAACTATTAGAACTCATATTTCAAGATGACAAACGACTTTATAACTCTTGAATTAAGTATTATATTAACGCGTTAAATATTTATTTTTATATACACTACATCATCTTAATCATTAACATAGCAAAACCCATTAACCACCAATTACAAAAATTCCTAATTGCCCAACTACGCTTTACAACAGCAGCATTTCCCACATAGTTACAAGTAGGAACATCTTCATAATTGTCCCAGTAATAAGATAATTTAATGGAATCATTATGTTTGGGACACATAAAGTTGAAATCTGCGGGGCATGTTCTTACAATCGCTTGACAAACATTCATACAAGGTACAATTTCGTAATAGGAGAGCTGTGGTTCGATAATTTCATTTATAAAATCACTTCTAGACTCTCCTACATTTCTCTCTTTGTATCCAGTGTGATTTCTTGTGGAACATCTTGGTATTGAAACAGAGCACAACCAACTTTTGTATGCAGAAGCACAGTCAGCACAAGTTGATAAGGTGGAATATACAGCATCATCTGTTTCTTCACAAGCTATTTGCTGTAATGCCTTCGAAAAATTTGCATAAATATCACTAACATGATTATCGTACAATGTTATCAATTCACTCTTAGATAGATTACTGTTTGAAGGCACAGAATATGCCACAGAATCACAGAATTCCAAATCATAAATTAATTCACAAGGCCCTTCCAGCATTGTCGCAAACTCAAGGGGCCTATATACCACACCTCCAAAGTCCGACCCATCGAAATTTGTTAATAGATACGCAATATATCTAGTAGAACTATTTAGTCCGGAGACATAGAATTGTTGGTGGATTCCTCCACCCCTCTCAGTATAATTAGTCTGAATATTATTCTGGAGCATAAGTGCAGGGCCATTTCTGATGGCACACCAACTATACTGCAATTTTGCAAAATAATCTTTATACTCATATGGATAAATGAATAATGAAAATTGAGAAATATTGACATTGATTGATCCTATATCAACTCCTGAGTTGATCGTTAAATTTCCTGTAATGAATAGAGCAGAATTAGCATCTGTATCGACAACAGATAGCCATGATCTATTATCCCACTGGAAAACTAAATCATTTTGTGATACACCAATTTCATATGACCATATTTCGGAGGTATTTAAGATTTGTGGTGCTCGAACTGCAATATATAAAATTGAATCTTCATTTTCCGATTGAGACACAACAGGGACTTCCTCCAAAACTTCAAAATAACCATCCTCAAAGATAACCATTTGACCTATCTCAAAATTATTAAACATTGACGAATTAAATGAGTAATAAACAGCTAAACTAGTAATATTATCATCCAAATCACTAGGCTCATTACAAATGTTTCCAGTTATAAAAATTAAGAGTTCATAATTTTCCCCTAAACCAGTAGAAGTATTAACACTGAAAGAGTATAGCTGAAGTTGAGAGCTTGTAATATCATTTCGTATTGGGGTGAATTCCTCTAATCCTTTCGAATTATCAGACTGCCTCATCTTGAGAGAGGTTAGATCAATAGGAATCTCCTCATCAAACACATATCCCAAATCTAAGAATTCTGCTTGTATTATTTGAATCAAAAATAAAACTAAGATACAGAATTTCATTGATTGCTCATGCCTCTTATCAATAGAGTAACATAAGTCTTCACTTTAACGTTTTTTATATTGATCCTGTACAATACACGACTTTATTAAATTCTACTCACTATCTATTTAAAAAGCCTCCAGAATTTCTTCCTCCTTCTCTTAGAAGAATCAGGCTTATCTTCATCTAATTGACTTGACGGGTGAATATTCGTAATATCTGGTTGTGATTTAGTTGCAGTTAAGTTTGGCCTGCTAGATAGGCTATCTATTTCATGAGATAATGATTTTTTCAACGCTTTAGACTTACTAAATTTAGATTTTGCCAGCGCCTTCAATTCTTCTTCTACATTTTTAATTGGTTTCTCCAAATCAGCAAATTTAAGTGTCAGCTTCTTGGGTGAGGTTGCTGATGGCGGCGGAGACGTTGAATGAATTTCGATTTTTGGAATATTGCTGGTACTTTTCAATTTTTTCTTTAAATCTTTATACGATACTGTATTTAATGGAGGGCTTGCTTTCTTTTCTACTGGGCCCAATAACGATTTTGTTTTGTAGGGAACAACACCAAATGTATTAGAGCCAGTAATTGCTCTAGCAAGTTTTGCACCATTACCCCTAAAATCTGGATCTATAGAACGAAGCTCTTGACATAATTCAGTACTTTTATCGGAAACTACCTTTGCTATGTTTGAGAAGTAATTTTCATCGATAGGTTGTTCCAATAAATTATTTATATTTTTTTTGAGGTGCTTTCTATAGTTGACATAGAGTTCTGTGATTTCAATAAAGGAAGAATATGAGTCGTCAGATGATACACTTGCTTCTGATGTTGCAGAAGCGATTGACAGTAAGTCATCATCATTGTCTGACTTGAGGACAGGTACAAACGATTCTGACTGCAATCTACTAAGAAATTCATTTGGGGTTGACTTAATACCAGTTTTATCTTTTTTTATTCTGCTTTGTAAATCAAATTCAAATTCATTCATATTCATTGCTGGGACGGCTATAACCGGAAGAGGAAAATTCTTGACAAGTCTATCAATTAGTCTTGATGATGTCCAAGACTTTAATGGAGCACTAACTGTTTGATTTGGTTTAGTACCAAGACAAACTAAATTTGGTTGATACAATTTGTACATATCTTTTAAAACAGACTTGGAATCACCCACTGCAAGTTCAACAGTAACCTTAGTAATTTTTTTTAGATCTATAACCTGAAGTACATATTTCATAATATTCTGAGCAATTTGTATTGCATACTCCGGTTTAGACCGATTCTTAAATCTTGCTTCAGGTGTTCCTTTTTTAGCAGGTGAAAGATAAGAAAATGACCGCCTTCTTGGGGTCATATTTGAGCTCATGGATGAAACAATAACAACTCTATCACCATGTTCTATGAAATTATTAAAAATCCAGTCAAGTGCTACCCATGTATGTTTCCTAGCAGATATGTATATAAGGATTACTCTCCCACGAACTACAGGCTTCAATACCTTTCTACCTTCCTTTGTTTCTTGATGCAATTTGCCTAGATATAACTTCTCGAAATCTGGATGAGCCTTAGTAAACGTGCATCCTCTGTGTGTGATAATAGGAGTTGTTGGATATAATAATTGATTCTTTCTGTTCACTTTGCTACTTAAAAATATGCTATTGTTCTCATAAGGGGTTCTAAACATGCTCGATGGTGAAGGAGAATGTAATGGAGATCTATGATTGGGGGAAGGTGATCTTGCCATATCTCTACCTCTATTTCGTTCAAATGTCCCAAAATTATAATCACCCAAGCCATCTTCATCACTGTAGTCACTATCTTGGTCATATTGTAAATTTATCGTATCAAAGGATACTCTCTTTGCAAACATATCATTTTTTCGCTTTATGGGAAATCTAATATATCTATAATCATCTGTCAGATGATGTTGAAGATAATATAATAGTTCATCAGGAGTTGCTTCACTTTTCGTATTCTGTTCTGAGATTGTATTCATTACGTCCCCAGTTTTATTGCTACTCTCTTCTTTATCCGTTAATATTGGCTGTAATGTTTTAGACATTTTCTAGGAGTAATTATTTACCATCAATATTGAACAGTTATTGTAATATAATTTTACACTTCGAGTCTTAAAATTCAAGGCGATATGGGTTTTCTCCAAATGAAATAGTGGTGATTCGAACTCAAGTCTGTTCTGTGTAGTGTTCGGTCCTATCAAAAAATAATTTCTTAGATTGGCACAAAACCTAGAGTTATAACTCGCTAGTAACTTTGCCCAAATATACTTACTTCTACAAAGATGTAATATTGTGATATATTTAGATTTATATTTATATATGTTTAATTTTAGGTTTGAATAGTAATAATGGGAATTTTTTCAGGCATTATGAGCTCCACTGTGTCTCTTATTGTATAAGATGGCTTGTTTTCTAACATACGAGATTGTTCCGCATCCAATTATTATTGTAGGAATTACCAACATTAAATTAACTGGGGATGGGTTCATGTTAAATTTAGTATGAGTTAATTTATCAAGGATCGATTGGCCAAAGTTAAATACCCCTGATATACAGATTATGGAACCATAAACTGTTCCGAAAGTATCGAAGCCAAATACTTTAGCACAGAAATCAGATACTGCAGTATAGAAAAGAGGTCTGTAAACAACGAACAAACTTACGTTAAGAACACCAGCAACAAAAGAACCAAAAAGTCCTAAAACACCAATTAGAATTGAAACTAATAACAAAACAATCAAAACCGTAAGAGTGGAACAGGTATCTAAAAATAACCCAACGAATGGAACTGAAATCACACCACCTAATGGTAATGCAGCATCAAAAAATTTGTTCAATTTTTCAGCTTTACTGATAGAATGGAATAGGTAGGTATATTGAGTGTTGATAGTAGCAACAAAATAATTCAACCTAAGCATTTGAATTGTAGCAAATGCACACATTAAATAAAACCATGGGGTTTTAAGCTGATATTCTGCTGAGTATCCATGTAAAATTCCAAAAATACCACCTGATTGTTTAATCAAAACTTCTTCACCTTCATCAACATACGGTTGCTTCAAAGCATCACCAATTGAATCTCTTCTGTGTGGTTTTGGGCTTTGTTCTTCTAATAATGGGGTCTCTTCTTCGTGAACCTCTACGGCATCATTAGCACACATATCTGAATCAGTCTTGTAACTCTCATTAGGCATAATAAATAACTGTGCTAAAGTAATGAATATTGGCACTATCAAGTAAACTTTAAAAAACTTATCAATAGTGAAGGAACCGAGAGATTTCTTGTAGAAGATACTATAGATAAGGAAAACTGCGGATGAAGCATCAAATGCACCTGTAAGTAGAGCCAAAACAGTTCCACTCTTCTTAGGAAAAGAATTTGATAATTGAAATGAAGAAATGTACGAAAATGGGCCACCTAGAGCCATAGATGCGTAACCCAAAATATATGGATCAATGAAAGTGTGCTCTAATTGTTTGGCAAATATAAATACAAAGCATCCCAAATACAAGAAAAAGGCACCTACTAATCCACAAAACTTAGGACCATATACGTCAAGTGACCTACCGATTATCAAAGCAGATACATTAGTAACGACAGCACCGACTGTAAACATAAAGTTCAACTTCAAATCTTGAGCAGTACACTTTGCCACGTTGGACTCCTCTTCGATTGTAAATGCACCTTTTAATAGTTGTATCGTAAGTGAAGAATAGCTATTTGAAACGCTCCCTGCACCTGATGGGTCTGAAGATACATCACAAAGGGATTCATAGACATGTTCTTTCACTAATATTGGTTTCAAAGCAGCAAATCCAAATATAGGTCCACCAGCGAAAAGGCACCACACTATAGCACAAATACATTGTGCTAAACGAAGTTTATGAGGCACTTCATAAGAATACATCGTATATGTCTATGATAAAAAAATTGATGCCAGATTGTCAAGATGGGATACTCTAATTTAAAAAAGACATCTGGGAATAGATAAGAAAACCAAATTTTTAATCATAACCGGAATTAAACGTATCGCGGCTGTTCCCAAAGAGGATGGTAGACCAAAGAAGGGCTCAGCAACATACTAATATAGTGTCTATGAAACACAAAAACAAGTCAAAATAACTCTATTCCGACTTAAGGTAAATTGGAAAAGTTGTTATTGTGCCGTACACTAGTAAAAATTGGCTACTAGATAGTTATCAAGAATTAAATCCCTCTAAAGTGTTTGGTATATCTCTTCTCAAGTGAAGAATGAACAACCTCTCATAAATCCGAAAAGAAAGGAATTTTCAATTTATAAGTAATTTATACTATTGGTCAAAAAAAATATATAGGATGGTTAACTTTAGTAGGCCTGTTATATAAATTCTATCAAATCACATCACGTTGTATCAAAAGATGAGTCGGTCGATGATAATCGTATTGAATTAGAATTGAACGTAAATGATATTTTTCGGGAATTGAACGTAAGTTTTTATTATTCGTAGTTAATGCCATAATAGGTTAACAGAGGCTATTAAATATATCTCAGCCATCTAATTGCATAACTTAATTGTTCTTGTCATATGATGGACTTCAAAACTTGCATAAAGTTTTCAAAATCTGCAAGGTGCCGTACATGCACAATTAATTGCTGGTTCCTTAAGCGCATACTCTCACGTGTTGTTATATTATATAAAAAAATATTTCCTAGAATCTAAAGGTAAAATATAATATTACTGTATTAAAGAACAACTAGACATGGCTCAGTTATCGTCTGAAGGTAATAATGCTATTATCTACCTAACATATATATTTCTTTTGGCTACAGGTCTCTTGCTTGCTTGGAAATACCATAAGTCTACTAATTTTTTATCTGCTAATGGTACTCAAAGTGGTATTCCTCTATCATTAAACTTTATTGCATCAGGTATGTTATTTTTTTTTGCTTAAAGCCTATAGGGTATTACTGGCTTTTTTCATTCCCAATGATATTTTTTATAATATGCAACTTAAACTTGCGGGTGTCTTTCTGCTTCTGAAAATCAGAAGTAGAAAGGCTGAGATTATACCGTTAGAACTCGATCAAGTTAACGCTTGCGTGAGGACAAAGTTTAGGATGTTGTATCAAGGTGTTAAGTAGATTTGATCTAAACCCATTAGTATTGATCTGATATACTTATATATGGAATATCGCCAGCAAGCTTTGTGATGTTTGATATAACTAGTCAAACTTTCTCTAATACAGTAAATTATAATGGCAAAGGAATCTATATTGAACCCTTGAATTATTACCTTATTTCAAATAAAATATATACTAACATGCTTAGCTATGGGTTGTGGTGTTTTAACAACTTACTCTCAAATTGCTAATATTTCAGGTTTACATGGACTTTTAGTCTACACTATTGCAGGAGCCATTCCAATTTTAGGATTTGCTGCGTTGGGTCCAGTTATTAGACAAAAATGTCCTGATGGTTTCGTTATGACGGAATGGGTTAGAAAGAGATTCGGTGTTGTTACTGCATCATACGTCTCGTTTTTTACATGCTTTACTATTTTCCTTTTCATGATCAGTGAACTTGCAGCCGTTAGAACAGCTATTGAAACCTTAACTGGATTAAATGCCTTAGGTGCAGTAATAGTCGAATGTGCTGTCACTAGTATATATACTTCGTATGGTGGTTTCCGAGTAAGTTTCATAACTGATAACTTTCAAGGTGCCTTTGTCCTAATCTTGATGATAATTTGTGCCGCTGGAATGGGCTCTTATATAGAAATTGATACTTCTAAAGTAGGAGATGGTTTATTGAAAGCTAACAAGTTGGGTTGGGAATTGGTATACATTCTTCCAGTTGCTATTATCACTAATGATTGTTTCATGGCTGGCTTCTGGCTTAGAACATTCGCTAGTAGAAGCAATAAAGATTTATGGATTGGATGCTCAATTGCCACTGTTGTTACTTTTGCAATTTGTACATTAGTTGGAACTACAGGATTCTTGGCTGTCTGGTCTGGCGACTTGACTATCTCAGACGACCTAGGTTATAATGCGTTTTTCATCTTATTAGCTAAGATGCCCCGTTGGGTTGTTGCTTTTGTATTGATATTCACTATTGCTTTATCTACTTGTACTTTTGATTCCTTGCAATCGGCAATGGTTTCAACTGTATCGAATGATTTTTTCCGTAACAAATTACAATTATATTGGATAAGAATATTAGTTATTGTAATTATGGGTCCCGTCATTGCATTAGCAGTTACTGTCGCAGATGACATTTTGCAAATTTATTTGATTGCAGATTTAGTGTCCGCAGCTATTGTTCCATCTCTATTCCTAGGATTATCTGAGACTTATTTCTGGTACTTAAGAGGAGTGGATATTATGGTGGGTGGTTTAGGCAGCTTATTTTTTGTTTGGGTTTTTGGCTCCGTATATTATCATAGTGTCAAAGAAGGTGCAAAATTGTTATTAATATGGAACGGAATTTATAATCAAGATGACTGGGGTCCATTTGGTGCTTTCGTGATTGCACCATTTGGAGGAATGGTACTCACAATGATATCTGCTGCAGTGAGAATTACCATCTTATATATTTTGTCAAAAATTCAAAATAGCCCATTCACAGCGCTCGATAAGCCTGACTATGCTGAACAAGAATCGTTAATTGTTTCTATACATGACTCTGATATTGGTAAGAAAGATAGCAGTACTGACTGTTAAATTAATATTCTCAAACCTACTTAATTAATTAATTCATTTGCTGTAAATAACTGTAGTACAATAGCATAAATTCATATTTATTTTGTCAAAATAATTGGAAATTGCTGCCTAATAAAATTAGAAAAAAATGCTCCACGGCAGGTTCGAACTGTCGACCTTCAGATAACACAATCGTTCAATTATGAGACTGACGCTCTGCCAACTGAGCTAGTGAAGCATTTCTTATCACAACCACATTTGATTTTTTTAGCTGATTTCTTTAATCATTTTTTCTTATTGTGAATTTTTTATTTGATTACCAGAAAGGTATTAATGAAAATTGAGAATGCTCTAAAATGCAAGCAAAAGATACGTCTGGGAGAGTAGTTAAAGATAGAGATCCTAAGAATAAAGGTGAACCTCATAGAGATGGAGCAATTTTAGAGAGACTTGATGATAGTGTGTTGTTGGTTAATAAACTAAAATCTGAATTAAAAGAAAAATTAAATGAAGACAATATTACTGAGAATAAGGTTCACAACTACTCAATAATAAGCAATAATGATGACTTGAATGATACTGATAAAAATATTATTATAAAAGATAAAAATTATGAAGAAATAGCCTCTGATGACGAAACAAACGAAACAGATTGGCTAGCAGCATCAGAATATTACAAGTCCAAAGATGTTAAAAGTTTAAGACAATATGAATTAGCTTGTGATAGAGTAAAGCAATTCTACGAGGAGCAACATGAGAGGCAAACAGTAGCATATAACATACAAGCAAGAATTAACTTTAAGACTAAAACTAGAGCTCGAATGACGATTTGGGAAGGGTTGGAGAAGTTAAATAAGTTACTAGATGAATCTGATCCTGACACAGATCTCTCTCAGATTGATCATGCGTTGCGAACTGCTGAAGCCATTAGAAGAGATAAAAAACCTAGATGGTTTCAATTGGTTGGCTTGATACATGATTTAGGAAAATTGCTTTATTTTTTTGACTCAAAAGGACAATGGGACGTTGTTGGTGACACATTTCCAGTGGGATGTAAATTTCTGAAAAAGATAATTTTCCCTGAATTTTTCAAGAAGAATCCTGATTTTTTTAATCCACTATATAATACAAAGTATGGGATATATTCCAAGAATTGTGGGTTGGATAATGTTATGTTGAGTTGGGGGCATGATGAGTATATATATCATATTGCAAAGGTAAATTCAACATTGCCTATAGAAGCGTTGGCAATGCTTAGATATCACTCATTTTATCCATGGCACCTGGAGTATGCTTATAGCTACTTGATGGATGGGCACGATGCAGAAATGTTAAAGGCTGTGAAGGCTTTTAATAAATATGATCTTTACTCAAAGTTAGATATATCTTACGATAAAGAAGAGTTAAAGTCTTATTATATTGACCTTATTGATGAATTTTTCCCTCAAAAGCTAATTGATTTTTAACGTTCATAAATAGTAAGTTAATGTAAAGTATTTAATTCTAATAAATCTATATTTAAATATGTGCTAATTGATGTGAAATGCAGAAGTAAAATGTTCTAAAACTTAGAGGCATATACCTATTCAAATAAATATGCTGCTCCAAAATACTGTTCAATACCGTATGGACCTGGTACCTTCCAGAAATCATCAAATGTGGTAAGGATGGTTATTTGACCATTGGTGCTCGTTAAAATAGATTCGATAGCAATTTTTTGGTTAGGTTTTGAAGGTATGTTTAAACCGTTAACATCCCCTGCTGAAGGATACCCTGTTTCAGTCACTACGACCTTTTTAGATCCACATACTTTCTCAACTGTTTGAACTTGTCCAAGAATGAATTCCCCTGCTTGAGAAGCATTTACATATTCGTCAAAATATGAGTGAGCATTTACACCGACAAATGAGATATCAGAGTCTGAACATAACGAAGGATTGGAGACAAATGAGGAAGCAGGTTCTGAAGTGGTTATCTCGCCAGAATATCCAGCATTGTCTAGTGTAGATTTCACTGATGAGATCTTTGAAATAAGGTCTGATGCAGAAATAAAACCATCACTAATAGCCTCGTTACCTACAGTGATATATTCAAAAACATCCCATCCACTTTGTTGCCCATAAGAGACAAGATCAGAAAGAGCACCATCAATAGAGTCAGCACCAGCAGATGAAAACCAAAGACCTTGATTAACTGTAATTCCTTTTTGCTTACAATAAGGCAAAATTGTCGAGAAAGTTCCGCAGTCAGTACCATATAATCTTATCTTACTGATTCCTAATGAATAGATATAATCTAAATCAGTTTGAATGGTTGAAGAATCTTTACATGAACCTGAAGAAGTATATGGGGAATATACAATTGCATCTGGTGATGCAAGTGTACCTGTAGTGTAGCCTGTTGAATCACTGTCTGTACTTGTAGAAGTATTGGAATCAGCAGTTGAAGTTGGTGTTTCTTCAGTCGTAGGTGCTTGTGTTTCTTCAGTCGTAGGTGCTTGTGTTGCTTCAGTGGTAGGAACTTGTGCTGCTTCGGTAGTAGGAGCTTGTGTTTCTTCAGTAGTAGGAGCTTGCGTTGCTTCAGTGGTAGGAACTTCTGCTGCTTCGGTAGTAGGAGCTTGTGTTTCTTCAGTAGTAGGAGCTTGTGTTACTTCAGTGGTAGGAACTTGTGCTGCTTCAGTAGTAGGAGCTTGAGTGGCTTCAGTGGTAGCAGCTTGAGTGGCTTCGGTAGCTGGGGTTTCAGTATTTTGGGGATCTACTTGCTTTTCCTGAAGGTAAGATGTGAAAGTGGTTGGTGCTGCCGCTGGCTGCTCTGTTAAAGTGAATGTGTAAGTTACCCCATTCGAGATAAAGATCTCCACCGGTGGTAAATATACTGTTGTAGTACCAGTGGTAACTGTTTGTGTATTAGTGACTGCATTTGCAGTGTGATATCTGGTGATAACAATAGGTAATGGTGCGCCTATTACCTGGTTCAACAAGTAAAGGAAAAAAAATATTATGTTTAACATGGTAAAGATAGTATCTAGTTAGATTAAAAGAATGTATTTAACAACAGAAAAATAAGCTTTTAGAGAAGTTCAATGCATACATATATATATGTGTGTAACCATCTCATATTGACCTCTCCGTTGCTGGTACGTATATTGGCTTTGCAACAAGTGGGTCCAATCTTGCGTAGCACATCCGTATTAGGATGCAGCCAGCATAAATGCGACAATCGCTTACTAGATTTGGATGCAGAACTAGTCATATAGCTAAAACAGGATGCAAGATTCCAGATTGCGAATGATTATGTCCTAATTAGGAAGGTGTCACCAGCCAAATAATAGAATTTTTCAGCATCAACTAATACTGCTAGCGAAATTGGTCTGGCAAAAGAACAAGTAGACAAGAAAACTTAGCAAGAACAATGAGATTGCCATAGCATTTATATTTGAACAGCTAGAAATGACCAAATATATATTCTCTTGTGGCTACTTTGCTGGTAAATACTCCAAAATAAGATTATCAATATAAGTTACCAGTTAAACATAGATAAGCAAGGATAGCTGTCAAATGAATTTCCCCAATTCTTATTAAAATAAATAGAAATGTTAATTTTAGTAATCTTATTATGATAAATTAGTTTTCGTATAGAGCCTATAAACGTAATTTCAATATTGTGAGAATATTGGAATAGAGGGAATGCGGAAACTTCTAATGGCAAGCAAACAGCCAAATGAAGATCATTGAAATTTATTTAAGTATTCAATTGTCCAATATGTCAAAAATAGCGGCAAGCTTCTCATCCGGAACTACCTTGTATTTATTCAAGTATCTTAATAACGACTTGATCAATTGAAGAATTTGTGAAATCGATAAATTGATAACTGCAAGTTGTAGGATTTGAGCAATGCTAACATTATGAACAGAAATAAATGTGTGGTAGTATAAGTAACTAAAAGAACCCATTAGAAATTGACAGTCCATTCTATCTGTAATACCTCCATGACCTGGAATAGTATCACCAAAATCTTTAATACCAAATGCTCGCTTTAAACCACTTGCAAAGAAACCTCCAAAAGGCGCAATCAAAGAAGCGAACGTAGCTAAGTTTGCCGCATGAAAATATATTGGCTTGATGAAAATTGCTTTTATATTTAAAATCTCAGCCAAATTTTGTGGAAGTGCATAAAATTGCTCGATAAAAACAGGGTTTGGTTCACACTGTGGGAAGTTATAAATATTTGTGGAGAGGGAAACAGCGGGGCAGGTCAAATACTCAGATTTGCTCAATATTACGGAAAAGAGAATAGCAGCAAAGCCAGTACAAATCCATGCACCAAGAAAACCTTCAACTGTCTTCTTAGGCGATATTTCAATTAGCTGAGTTCTTCCAAAGGTAATTCCACACAAGTAGGCAAAAATATCATTTACTATAACCAAGGAACTAGGCAAGACCAACCAAATAATACCCTGTAAAATATTATCAATAATTAAATGGGATTGGAAAACTACTAATAATAATGTCATGTGAGTGACACATAATTGAGCAAATTGAAACTTGTAGAACCCCTTTTTTAAAGTAAAAACAAAAAATATGAATCCAGCAATAAATAAACTGTAACTTATGATTTTATGATTTAAAACCATGATAGTTAGTATGCGATTGGTATAAACAGTTTCCTCGAAAAGCTCCAAAAAACTTTCAGTCTCTAAATAATATAAAGTAGCGAATAGAAAGTACCAATTCAACGATCTGTTGTATGGAATATTTTTGTCTCTAGCTGGTTCGGATGTTAATGAAATGAGCTCTTTAAATGTTAAAATTTCAAAAAGTATAACTAGTCCAATCAATGGCAAGTGTCCTGCCATGACGACGATCAAGAAGATTGCAATTAATACAAGAGTCCATATTGTTCTGGTTATAAAGGCTTGCTTTTTCTTCTCCAGTTCGTTGCTGACCACTTTACTCAGAGCATCAGATTGTCTCTTGCCACTAGTGGTTACTTCCACTGCTGCTCCTTTGTTATTTTTAGAATTCCCCGGCATTTATATATACAATTATGAGGTAATTAAAAATATATTGAAAAGATCAAGACTGCTGGTATGAAATTATAAGAGAATTGAGGATGGAATCTCAACAGTTTTCGAACACAAAATGAAAAACAAGATATAATCACATGCAATTTGTTGGAACAGACACAAAAGTAGGTTAGAAGAAAGATATAAAGATTAACTGGAGGAAATGAGCGACTTATGGGCTCTACATTTAAACTGGATTATATTATATTCTCTCTAAGTGATGAAGGTATGAGATTTTTGTTATTAAAATATTCTTCAGAATAATTATCACATAATATACAATGTTACCTAAATAGGAAATATGAAGTTCCAATTGCTGATGTTAGTGAATATGTAAGAAATATATACAAAAAATATAGAAGGAAATAGTAAAATTGAACTTTGTAATGGTGAAAATGTCAGTGTGAAAATTTTACCCCAACATTTCAAACTTAGACATTATTTTTGAAATAGCAATCAAAGTAGTTCAACAACTATTTAGAACTAAATGTATTTTTAGAGTTCTTGGTATCAAGAACTAATCCATTTCTGCAATGAGCAGATTGATTTATGCCTTTTAGTTTTTGAGTCCCAAGATTTAGTTAATACACTAAAATAAATGTACTTTACTTCCAGCACCTTCAACGACAATTTGGTGTAAGATAGTCTGCGACATTTTACTATGGAAATATTCTTGAAAATCAAAATTGTAGTGCCTAGACTGCATCTATGTTATCTCAAATTGTAGCGGAATTCCAATGCGAAAGACAAAAACTTTACAGTTAAATGTGAAAGATAAAGAGACAAGTCATGGTAAGAGGTAATATATACGATTACTCAAAAACATATTAAAAGAAGCTTGTAAAAAACTCCCGTTAGAAGGAGTACTTGAGGAAAGAGTGGAAAAAGAAAATATAATATAATATCCGGGTAACGTCAAGCAAGAGAAAAAAATGATTTTGTGTGACATCCCTCCCGCAATAGTTAAGAAAGAAAATTGATGCTATATATAATACACAAGATTCAGTTAAAAAGAGAATTCTAGGTTTTTCCTATTTATGTCAACTATCCAAAACTTAAACGCGTTTGGTATGTAATATTATTATTGTCAGGCTTTGCCATATTTATTGAATAATTAACTAATCTTTTAGACCCTTTCGCCGACAGTGGTGATTCTGAAGCTCAACCAACTAACTACATTCATATTCGTATCCAACAACGTAATGGTAGAAAGACCTTAACCACTGTTCAAGGATTACCTCAAGAATATGACCTAAAGAAGATATTGAAAGTTTTGAAGAAAGATTTTGCCTGCAATGGTAATATTGTTAAAGATGAAGAATTAGGTGAAGTTATCCAATTACAAGGTGACCAAAGAGTTAAAGTTAGTGAATTTTTAACCACCCAATTAAACATGCCAAAGAAAAACATCAAGATCCACGGTTTCTAAAAAATTTCCCTCTTTTTGTATGTTATATACCTCAAAGGGAATTACCTTTACTTTCCAGAAGTAGAAAAGGTTAAACCATGTCGAATCTAAAGCTGTTGTATATGTATAGTTTTTCTGTATTTAGTTGTATACCGGAGTACTTTTCTATTCATATATATTAAGAATAATATGAAGTTCATTAAATATTGAGCATCTCTGCGAATATCATAAATGCGATTACACTAATTCTCAAATTGATATTTGTTTCAGTCTAATACGTAATTATTAAATTAAATCAATCTTGCCATGCCTGGAAATTTGAATCTTAAGAAGTCCTGGCATCCAGGCTTGATGAAAAATCAGAAAAAAATATGGGATGAAGAGCAGAATAAGTTAAACGAATTTAAGAAAATAAAACAAAGAAACGAAGAACTAAATGATGAAAGAGAAAAGTTGGAATTAATGAAGTTACAATATGGTGACGACCTAAATGATTTACCTACGGCAGAAAAACTAAAGCTTAATAAATTAAATTGGATGTATGATGATCCAACTGTAAAAAATGAAGCTGGGTTAAATGAGATGAGTGAAGAGTTTCTCTTAGGTAGAAGTCACGTAGAGAATCTTTTGAATAACAACAAATCATTTTCAGTATCAAATTCACATGGCATAGAACAAGTTCTTGACCTGGGAAAAGGCAAAATAACTAGTAAGCATTCATATGATGATCCTTTGAGTAAAATTAAGAGTGAGCAGATGAAAATGAGATCGAAGTTAAAAAAATCCAGTAGTAGCAGTAGAGATCCTTCTAGAAGCAGACACAGCTCGCATGGAATATCCAAAAGCAGATCCTCTCGTTGTTCTTTAAGGGAGAACCAGTCTACTTCAAAGGAGAGACATCATTCATCTACACATAATAATAGAGGCAAACCTTTTAACAGACATGGCAAAGGACACAGTAATCAAGATGCATATAATGAAAGCAAAAGCCAGGTCAAGTATCTGGTTGATAAAAATCCATCTCCATCCCCATCTCCATATGCAAACTATTAAGAAGATTTTTCATCTTTATAACCTTTTTGTTTTTTATATCTTTTAATCTCTATAATATTTTCAAACTGAAATGGTCAGCATTTCAATATTATACTAAAGAGTATATCATATATATTGATTTGAATTATAAAGATAGATGAGATCTAATCTAATACCAATCCAAATAGGTATGAAAGTGGTGTCACTTAACCATAATTCTCTAACATGAGTATTAATTGCAAGAATTGTTACTCGTCATTTTAGAGTTTTCTGTTTGTTAGTGGTTACTGTTTGTAAATAATTTTATAATTGAGCCACTGGAGTCACAAGAATCTCGTCAAAAATAACGCGGTTCGAAAAACTTGAAGAATATTAAAGATAAAGAGTATTTTTCCTCCATTGCTGAACGGTTGACTTAGGTTTCTTTATTTCCAAATGTCAAAACCAAGATATTTAACAGATGCTGAGAGATCCAAAATCTTGGAATTTCAAGATATGATCCATTACAGTCCAAGATATAGTGATGACACACATGAATATAGGCATGTTATACTCCCCAAAAACATGTTAAAAGCTATACCGCAAGACTATTTCAACTCTGAAACAGGGACATTAAGGATCCTCTTAGAAGAGGAATGGAGAGGATTAGGCATTACCCAATCATTAGGATGGGAACATTACGAAACTCATGCTCCTGAACCACACATTTTGTTGTTCAAAAGAGCAATCAACTAAAACTAAAATGGGATCACTGGACATATAACTAAATTACACTTCTAAATCAATGGTTAATTTATAATGCATAATATACGATAATATCTATAGAGTAATTATTTTTGTACTATCAATCGTAGACTCCTGTAACCTTGGCCGATATAATATGGAGACAATTTTGATCTCTTTTTCATTATGTCTTCAATTGTACTTATATAGTATTCTAACAAACAACATTGTTGTCGTTAAATGATTCAACCCGAGTGATAAGTCTCATATGACCATCAGCGTATAAATAAAATATTCGTTATACGCGTTAAAATTTTTACAGCTCTAAATAAATTATATCAGAAGAAGAAAACAAATCGTCCTAATACTATGTCATGACTGATCAATTAGTATCTTCAAATGATTTGAAGGCATTTATTGATGATATTGAAAGGAGCATAGATAAAGATGATAGCTCTGATTACAAAAAGATTGTATTGTATCTATTCAATTTTACCAATAGCTCTATTCTCAACAAGAAAACTGAGCTTTTAGGAAAATTATTAGATACAATATTGCTAGTCTTCGATAAGAAGAGGTTTTTGTTGGATACTCAAGTCAATCATGATGATGTAAAGTCGATTTATGGTTCATTAATGCCGAAACATGATATGTTGTTCTACGAATGGTCCTTATTCTTCTGTTTATTTCACATTTCAGATCATAATTTAAGTATCTTAGTTATAAATGATTTAAAACTACACATTATCAACACAATTAATTTGGTTTCTCTGAAACTAAATAACTTTAAATATACTTTAAGAATCAGAAGCTTGTTAATCAAATTCTTTGAAGATAACCTTACATTTCTCTTTGATAACTTCAATACAAAGAGCTCATCGTTTCTTTCAAAATTATTTGCAAACGTGCATTTATTTTCCGTCTTGAACGATTATGGGGTGTATTATAAGTTAAATCTATTCAACTATCAATTAAAATTTGAAAGTTTTACAAGAAAGCTATGGTTTCTATTGTGTGAAATAAGGTTTGAATCTATGCTTAATGTTATCCATGATCTTAAAGCGATTTGTATATTAAATTTAACTAATCATATTTGTTTAGACAAAGCTGTGAAATGGGATAATATATGCTTATTATTAGGATGGAATATAGAGCATATTAGAAATTATAAGTGTACCAATCATAATTTAGATAAAGCAGTTACCATATCCATTCTTAAACTATTTAAGTTTTGTGTTGAGCATCATATAACAGAAACCTTCATGAGCTACTTAAATTTTAAGTATTTTTTCAAGAATATTGCCAACAACTTGCCCAAAGACTTAATTAAAAGTTTACATCTAATTAATTTTTATTATAATCTAAGCATTGGGGACTATGATGTTATGAATTCTTATCAAATATCTGCTAAAAGTCAGTATATATCAACTGAATTTTCGGATTATGAATTAGAATCTATTAGATTGGAACTTAAAAAATATTTCTATTCTAACAACAATGATACAGTATGTGGTTTGTTAAGTTTTATTACTGAATCGCATAATAATCTTGAGAAGGAGTCTGAATTTAATTATTCACAATGGCTCAATAATGTTAAAATACTATTAAGGGAAGAATCAAACTCTGCACGCAAACTAGAAAAGTATTCGCTATACACCTTAATCACTGCTTTGGGATATTTTCCGTGTTTATTAAATGGGGATTTTAACTTCAAAGTAGGTGAATGTTTAAAATGTGGAAATAGCCCTTCTAGTAAACAAATATATAACCATATTTTGCCTGAAAGGAAGCTGGTATTTGATTCTAATTTAATGACGTTGTACTATAATGATATAATATGTGAATATTTCCTTAAGGAGAATATTGAATCCCTAGAAGATGATCCTTTGTTGTGTAGTAATTACCTATTAACAATTGCTAAATTATTTTCAAGTTTTAGCCCGCCAAAAAATAATCTAGAAAACGATATTCTATTTAAATTTTTAATGAAGCTATTATCTACTCATAATAACAGAGATATTCGTATTCTTTGTACTAGAATAATTCCACTATATTTGATTCAGCCGAAAGATAAATTTCTAGACTTGAATTTTAAATTAATTTTTAGATATATCAACTTGATAAGCTTTTCTACGGAAAGTAGGAGACATTTTGGAGAATCAACTATAAAAGCATTAGTTGAATTAGCCATCATTTCTAATGGCGAATGGTTGTGTGTTCTCTTCATTAAACTTATTGACTTATTTGGCGAAGATAATGAGCAACATGTCAACTATGTTCACAATGGCTTTTTGTGTATTGCTTCTTCAAAGTCTCTTACTCCTTATAAATTACTTTCTCCTTTTTTACCTAGCATTGCTGAAAGAATTATTAAAAAACCAAGAATGTTTTCTAAAATCACAGATTTATTGGGAATAAGTAAAAAGTATTTTTTGTACCGCACAAAAGACTATACAACACCAAGATTCCTTGAATATTATAAATACGATTTCATCCAGGAGATTGCAGATGCATCAAATATTTCAAAATGGAAACTTATTGCCAAAAATTTATCACGAATCATAGCAACATATTTGTTAAAGGATGACACAATAAATGAAGAATATATTATTAATGTTTTAAGTAATGTTAGTCCAGAGTATAAATCTATATCCATGAATGAGTTGATCTCCAATGTCGGAGAGCTTACTTGGTTTGTGTTACTACAAATTCAAATCAATGAAGAGAACAACAATTTTATGAACAAAGAGAGAATATATAACGCATTAAATTATATTGCCAGAGTTAGTGTGAGTCAAAAAGGACTGAAAATATCTATTAATTCAAAAAACTTCGATTATGTCAAGTATTTATTGGGTGAGCATGTATTGGAACTTGTACAGAGATTCAGTGAAAATATACATCAGATCAAGGGTAATAAACCATTTTTAGAAAAAGTAGGCTCATTGAGGGCTATACAGTTTTTGATTGAGGAAAATATTGATTCCGTAACAACTGCATTAGGTCAAATATCAACATGCTTGCAAGCATCTGTTGAGAATCCCGATTTTGAACTTCTTGCGTTAAACTGTTGGTACAGCTTAGTTAAAAATCTTCCTTCAGAGCATTTGATTTCCTTAATCGATATTGTTATTTCTTTAGTTTTTCAGAAATTTAAGATTTTACAGAATTCTTCTAAGGAAATAGCAATTGAAATATTGAAGAGAATATTCAAAGAAATTCATGATAAGCATAATAAATATTCATTATATTTTCTTTCAATTCCTTTTATTGAGAATATTCAGGACTATAACCCAATCAGTGATTTTAAGATTATGAAGCCGGCATCAAGATTAAATTATTTTCAAGAATTTACCAGGCGTCTTAAAACAAGTAACAAGTATGTAGTCCAGCAAGCTTTGGACGACTTGATAAACTATACTTCAAACTACCAATTAAACTGTCAAAATGAATATTTTAAAGACTCTTCTTTAGAGAATCATATCAGTGAACTAGTGAAGACCTTGTTGGACACCTCAGCTAAATTCGTAGATATGAATGAACATATATGTACTAGTAGTGCTAAAGTATTGTCTATTATTGGAGCTTTAGATACAAACAGATTTAGTTTCAAATCAATTAAGAAGCAATTAATAGTGGTAAATGACTTTTTAGACTATAAAGAAAACTGTGAATTTTTGGTTGATTTTGTTGAAAACAAAGTTATTAAAATATTTTGGGCATCTAATGACCCTGTCAAGCAATTATTTTCTGCTTATTCAATGCAAAAATTTTTACAGGTGATGAAGCTTGATTCATCGGTATTAACGTCTTCTAGTCTGAAATATTCAAAGGAGATTTGGAATATGTTCAGTGAAATTGCAAAATCAACCTTGGCACCCTTACTTTCCTCGAAGTACATTTCACCTGTACCAAAATATGAACCTCTTCTATTTCCGTACTATAAATCAAATATGAAATATGAAAATTGGTTAATTAATCTAACATCTAACTTATTAAAAAGGCCGTTATTGAGTGTGTTTGAAAAGAATAATTACGAGAATACTTCTAAAGAAGTTATATTTAGGACATGTGTAATGTTGATTAGAGATCAAGATATCTCATTATGCCAATATCTATTAAAATACGTATCACTAAGTCATATAGTCAACGGCAATCCCGAAATTTCAAGTGATATCAAAATTGAATTTTTGGAAATATTGTATATGGATCTGAATTGTCTTTCACTTGACCAGTTTGAACTGTTAAAGAAATGTTATCAAAGTATTTTTGAAGTTCTTGATTATTTCAATGAATGGGTATCTTCAGCAAGTCAATATCTTAATGATTTTAATCTCAACAAGCAGGATAGCTTTCGATTGAAAAAAAATATTGAATATGCTAATTCGTTCCTTGATAGTATACCCATGAACTTAATAGCTACCAAATCGGCAGAATGTGATTCTTATGAGAGAACGATTCTCTATCTTGAGAAATGTTACAGAGATGGTAGAGTAGGTGAGAATTACAAAGTAGATAACTTAAGCATAGTATCTACCTTACAGAAGATGTATTCTAACATCAATGATTTTGATGCTTTAAATGGTGTATTGAAGAAATTTTCTACTAATAATTTACAAGAAAAACTTTCTACTTTTCAATACAATGGTAATTGGTCTCTAGCACAAGAATCTTTTCATGTTTTAAGTGAAGTTGCACCTGACCAAAATGCTAAGATTAATAGTAACACTAAGCTTTTAGAATCATTAAGTAATCACGGTCTCTATGAAGAAGTATTATCTAATTTAGCTACTAAAGTTGACTTGAATTGTTTGAGTGATATTCCATTAGAATGGTCTAGTCTTGGACTTCAGGCTTCTATTGTCTCAAGTGATCTTTTTCAAATCAACAAATGGTTATTTATTACTAACTCGATAGGGAAGCCTAAAGGTTTTGAATTCTTGATTAATTATCATTTGGCGAAAAGCTTGACCTTCTTACAGGTAGGCGAAAATGAAAAATTTATGAAATGCATCAATAGTATCTACCAAATAGTTGGAAGATCACTCACGCCATCATTATCATCAAGTTTTTCTAGGAATTCTTACTTAATGAATATACTACATATTGTCTATGACTACTCTTTGATTGCTCTGGCATTTTTTAAGAACGATGAAGCATTGAAAATAGATAATAACATAATTATAAAATCAAGATTGCGAAATATAAATCAAGAATTCGATACACAATGGAATGTCTTATCAATTCATAAAGTTGCTAACATGGTTACTAAAGATATCCAGAAGGTTTCCGATATTTTACTTGATTGCTCTAAGTTGGCTAGGATTAACAGTAGATTTGATATGTCCATAAAATCAATCATGAAAGCGATGGCTTTTGATGATCAGGAGGCAAATATAGAGTACTCGGATTTACTTTGGGAAGAAGGAAAACAAACAGAGGCAATTAAATCCCTTTCTCAGATTATTTTAGACAATACTTTTAAAAGCAAAAAGAAAAGAGCTCAAGCTCAGTTGAAATACGCTGAGTGGTTGGATCATTCTAACCACAGTTCATCTGCAACTACTATTGCAGAATATACAAAAGTTTTCAAAGTCGAAAGTGCTTGGGAAAAGCCTTATTATGCACTAGGTAAGTACTACAGTAAAATCATGGAATCTAAAAATGATTTGACTGGATATTATGAACATCAAATCATAAGGCATTTCTTAAAAGCATTAGCTCTTGGTAATACTTACATTTTTGAGGCTTTGCCAAAACTAATTACCATTTGGCTTGATTTTGCACAAAGAAAAGATAGAAGCAGAGAAGCAGAAAGAAAGCTAAACCAAATTATTTTAGATATTGAAAAATATGTAGATAATATCCAAGTCTACGTTTGGTATACTGCTTTAACTCAGATATTATCTAGAATAGTGCACAACCATTCACTGTCTTCTAAAATCCTAAGTATTGTTGTTTCAAAAATCATAACTACTTATCCTAGACATGCACTTTGGTATGTTTTGTCGCACTTGAATTCAAATGAATCAATCAGAAGGGAAAGAATAAGCATTATATTGAAAAATGCACAGTCTAAAGATGAAAATCTTTCTTCCATGATCCTAAAGGCAAAAGAATTATTCCAGAGTTTGATAAAGATCGCAAATTTTAAAATTCAGAAGAAATCAACGAAAAAAATGTCATTAAGTGCCGACTTCAATGTTTCTAATCTTGTGGATCCTTATGATTCCTTAGTTATACCAGTTCGGTCAAATCTTGAAATCAGATTACCTGCAAGTGGTTCCAACAAATTTAACGCATTCCCTAGATCTTCATCTATTACTTTTGATGGATTTGACGATACTGTGAACATTTTCCACTCTTTACAAATGCCACGGCAGGTCACAATAAGAGGAACAGATTATCGAGCATACCGACTTATGATTAAGAAGGATGATACTAGAAAAGATGCAAAAGTAGTTGAATTCACTACCATGATTAATAGGCTCTTAATTTCAAGTAATGAGGCCAGAAAGAGAAGCTTGTCCATTGCTAATTATTCAGTTATACCGTTGGCTGAAAATATGGGTGTAATAGAATTTGTACATAATGTTGCCACAATGAAAAGTGTCATCCATGACCAGCGTAAGAGGATGGGACAGGTTGTAAATGAACGTAAAATATTTATGAAACTTGATGAAGCACAAAAATCTACAAAAAAGACAAGAAGTACTGTCGATTACGATGCGCTTTCTAATTTAATTAGCATTTTTGAAGATATTTGTGCCACTCATAAACCAGTATTGCATCATTGGTTTATTAATCAATTCTCAGATCCAATTTCATGGTATACTGCCAGGACCCTATTTACAAGATCGTCGGCAGTTATGTCTGTTGTAGGATATATTATCGGATTAGGAGATCGCCATTGTGAGAATATCCTATTCTTTAGGAAGAATGGTTCAGTGCTTCATATTGATTTTGATTGCTTATTTGAGAAAGGAAGGACATTACCTACTCCTGAGATTGTCCCTTTTCGTTTAACTCAAAATATCGTCGATGCAATGGGAATATGTGGTATTGAAGGTGTTTTCAGGATTGCATGCGAAGTGGTAGGCACTTTGATAAGAGAAAATGAAGCCCCTTTGATGAATATATTGGAAACCCTATTGTATGATCCTTTATTAGATTGGAAAACCAGTCAAAATCCTGAAGAGCATTTAAGGAAGGTGAGAAGAAAGATTAGAGGTTTGGTGGATGAAAAGGAAGGATTGCCTATGAATATTCACGGTCAAATAGATGTGTTGATTCAAGAAGCCTCTTCCATTGAAAATTTATCACAAATGTACGGTGGTTGGGCTCCTTACGTTTAGATTTTACATACAAAATATTACAATATAGTAGATTATTATAATTTTTGATATTTATCAGATCTTATTTCCTTCAAATAATTACTTTGGTAAATGGTTAATATCTTCTATATTCTCCTCGGCAACCACCTCTGATAAAGAATACTCAAATCTTTTAAGGCACATCTTCGTTATTGATGTTTGAATCCTCGTTTTCATTATTTATCATATCTTCTGTTTCCGTGATGCTCGTACAATTTTCCACTGTTGTATTTTCCTCAGATATTTGTTCGTTAGTATTAGATGACTTCACCGAAACAGGTTCGTCGGAGGCAATCACTTTTGTTGAACCGCTTCTCGATATGACATTTGTCGAAGTATTATCGATACTTGATAAAGAATAGCCACTACTTATTGTGTTTGTTCTTTCACGACCCGGAGCAACCATGATTTCTTCTGGAAACTTTGCAAAATCATAGAGAGGTTTTACCTCAGTGTTGGATTCTACGCCTTCTACCTTTTCTTTGTGAAGATCAGGCGGTGGCTTCCTGGTTAATCTCCTGTTTACAATCATGTCAGGAGGAGTGTAATTTTCTTGTTGGGGATTGGCTGGGTTATCTTTAAAATACCACTTGCCGATTTTCTTTAAAGTATTCATTGTGTTCTTCTTTTCTCCAACTTCTCCTTTATTAGAAGATTCTATGAAAGTGCCATCAGAAAGGTATTGATGATCTGTGACCCCTATTGTATGAGATGATTTTTGTTTCTTTATTTTTTTAGAAAAATCACTTATTGTATTAGTTAGCTTTTGTTTGGAGGTATTTCCTAACTTGGCTTCAGATGCCAAAAAATTCTCTTGTTGAGGTGACAGGTTCTGGGTTTCAATGCTTGATTCAACTAAG
This sequence comes from Schwanniomyces sp. yHRVM31, assembly GCA_030462985.1. Taxonomy (NCBI): domain Eukaryota; kingdom Fungi; phylum Ascomycota; class Pichiomycetes; order Serinales; family Debaryomycetaceae; genus Schwanniomyces; species Schwanniomyces sp. yHRVM31. The sequence goes on along the minus strand of JAKVQU010000080.1, from coordinate 16,117 downwards.
CTGTTCAATTCAGAGTCCGTATAAGGCTTTGAGGAAGAAATATGAGAAAAGCTTGAAGAATCATCGGTCTGCTTTTCCCATATACCACCTCTATACACTTCATTTGTTGTATCACTAAATACAAAATCATCCCAATGAGGCAATACTAGACTATCTTTGATGGCATCCTTAAATTTCTTCTCTATCTGATTTGTAATAATATTATAGTTCATTTGCCTGGAACTAACGATAGGTTCAATTTTCAACTCCAATATTGGCATAATCTCAAAACTGTACCATAATCTCCCGGAAGGCGGGGGCTTAATCTTAATTAATGTTGGTCCCTCTAATTTCTCAAAGGTGATATTCAAAACTAAATCAACTTCTCTTGTTTTGAAGCGAGATCCTAAGTTTATATTCATCTTAGTTGCAATCTTCAAAGACAAATTTCCGTGATAATGGATATAAGAAGAAACAATAACTGATCCATCAGGATTAATTTCCTTTAATTTTGGATATGTAACAAATGGGGCAGAATCACCGGTATATAATTCTTTAATTTGAAATGTGTCTAGGAAACCTGGCTTTTTAATTTTATCTAATTTCTTTTCGATTTTCTTTTGTAAATATGATTTTAGAATTTCAGTTTTCTGTAAAGATAAAAATACTCTACCTATAAGGGCATTGATCCATTTTGTTTCCAACTGACCTTCGGAACTATATAAGGTTTGGATCAAATCGATCATTGAGCTTGTTTCAAAGTGTAAAGTCTTTGCATATATATTTGGGTCGAGGTCCAGCGTCTTCTCTCCATCTGACTTAGAACTTCTTATCAAGGCAAAATACCAATCTTCCTTTTCTATGTTAATGTCGCAATAGATAAAAATAGATCCTTTAGGAGGATCTAAGTCGTTATTTTTGTTCAAAACATCACTTAACGTTATCTTCTCTTCTCCAAAGTTATCTGATAGTCTTCTGTGCCTGGACCAATCTCTCTTCATAAGGCATATTGCAGACTGTTTGCTAAATAATTGACCATCCGAAAGACCAGAAGGCCAAATCGTAACAATTTGATTTGATAATACCACAACATGCTTGACATCAGTAATTTTCTCGTTTTTATAGAGAAATAGGTTACCATGTTTTAGAATAGCAAAGAAACGGTGCTTCTTGTGTGATGATTTTACCTTCTCTGGGGGCGGTTTACTAATTGGTTCAGTCTGATCTCCAGATCCATTGGAATTCTCCTTTTGGATCAATTTATATAAAGACGAGTAGGCTGATTTATTATCAGATGAATCGGTAATCGGTTGAGTAGACGAACTTAATTCATCCAACGAGTCTAAGTAATCCTGAGTGACAGTAATCCAACCAGAATGATAAGTACCTAAACCTGATTGGTGCTGTTCTTCAACTTCGCCTGCTTTTAATTGCCCTTGCTGTTCTTCTTTTTTCTTTATAGTTGGATGTAAATAAACAAATCCTATTAATATAATAGGTATAAATGTTAATCCTCCTAGTATATAAGCGTATATAAGTGCTAGAATTCCCATCAAAGAAACATAGTATAGTAAGTATTCTGTATTGAGAATTAACAGATAAAAGTGCGAACTTACAAATCAATTTACACACATAGTTATGGTTAAGTATTAATTATAAATATTATATAGAGAATCATAAGAAAAAGTCATTAATTAAGAAGTTACCAGTACCAATCATTTCACTTGCTTTTCCATTTAAAATAGATCTCTTTTTCATTATCTTAAAAATGTCATGATGAGAATTGTTTTCGGTATGATTAAGAGACAAGTTCAAATTGTCATTATGCCTATAATGAAAACTCATCTTCCTATTATCTATTTCAGGAGAATTAGTGATAGGTGTCTTTGGGTTTAAAGTTTCGTCACACGATTCCTCACATTCGTTAGGTGCACCCTCTCCTTCTTCATACGATAAGTAATCGTCGAAAGCATATGGTGACTTCGATTTAGGGTTAAAGTTCACAGTCTTAAAAAATGGAACTTCATCAATTGGTGGTTGTAAAGATGGAGTTGGTGCAATGTTAGGAGATGACTGTTGGGATTTATTTAATATGGCAAAAGATGAGTGGTCATTGTATATTTCCAATGGACTTTTACTGAAGTTAGAATAATACCTTGTTAAATTTTCATTCAAAATCTTCGTGAAATTTAATGAGATCAGATGGGTATTTAGTTCATTAGGATTTGATACTAAAGAGGAAGACATATGTGATTCGTAATTTTCTTCTTCCAAGTTTAAAAGTATATCATTGTTAACGTAAGGTAAACTCAAAAGCCTTTCCACAGGATCAATTTTGTCTGAGTCTTCCTCCGTTATGATGTTCAACTTTCTCTTTTTTGTCTGGGGTTCTATATCGGTCACTCCTAAATTCTTGTTAGCTGATTGGTTTTCGGTTTCCAACACCTTTGGTGTTGGTGAACGTGCACGAGCAGACTTACGAATTGCCATTTTGTTTTATAGATCAAGCTCTGGAAAATAAAATAAAAATTATGAAATAAAACACTTAATGTAAATGAAAATGTAAATTATACTAATAAGCCAACTAGAATTGTAGAATTAAATAAACGAACTATAGATGCAAATGGTAGAAATCTAGTGGACACAGCAAAACCTAAGTAATTCTCCAAATAAATAATAGAAAATACCGCCCTCTACTTATAGGTCCTCTGAGGAGGAAAAAAAAAAAAATTTGAGCCTCACGCCGCACTAATTTTTTTTTTCTGCAATGCATAAAAAAGTTGGCCAATACAACGTAGAATAAACATTGCTTACACCTTGACGGCAAATATATTCCAGCTTTATCCGCATAAGGTTTAAAACTGAAAATTATTATTTTATGTTTCAAACTTACTATTTAGATGCTTCCTTTTTTAAGTTTACCAAATATTCTTCTAAATATTGATTCTACTAGGTCTGTTCGACATGAAATTATTTAGATTGTGTTTGCAATCTGCTTACTATGTGCACTCCATTCAATTTTGTTTATTTCAAAGCAATTCTAGGTAAATGAGGTGGAGAATATTGATAGAAGCAAAGTTCGGAAATAGTGAGATAATATTGGAAATCATATAACCTACAAAATAGTAGTACTGTTATGTTCACTTTGTTGAGACATGCCGAATGTTAAGTGTTAGACAAGGCTTTTATCTAGGGTGAGTTACTTGCGACGCTAAGAATGCGACTCTACTTGTAGGGTAACGTGGGAAGTGTTATACGGATTGCCCACATGTAGTTCATGATATATTAACGGCTACTAGGATTCCTCTATGTAGAAAACATTTCAATTGCTACATGCATACAAAATATAAAATAATTCGATAAAAATCGTCATTATTTTGAAACAATGAGATAAGAAATCTCACCCCATGGTGGGGTGATTGTATCATCTAACCATGTGTTTCACACACTAGTCACAGATATGGAAAGCTTAGTTCAGAAGTGATAACATTGTTTAGAGCCCAATTCGATAACTCATAGTTTTATCAGGGTAACGAATAGAATAAAGTGGAGAATATTCTTAAATAACGGCATTATATATATGCGGAGTACGGAGGAAATCATTTTTCCATATTCCATTAACGAGAGTCTAATATTTGGTGGAGCATTTCTTCCTTAAATATCAAACTACAAGGATGAAAATCAAAAAAAAGATCAATTCATGTAATAAATATAAAAAATGTAATCGCAGTCCTAAATGGCGTATTATTACGATTACACTATTAAATTATTACACTGTTATACTATTATAATTGTAGGTTTACTCAATTTCTTTCTTACATTCGAAGTTATCTCTCCAACGGTTTTTGTATTATGTAAATTCTGTACATCTATGTACAATGTACTGCGTATATGCTGTTCTGTATATACTGTCTGGTCTGAACTTTATTTACTCTTACTTTTCTTAAACTCTATCTTTTTGGCTTCAAGGAACATGTTATTCAGCCAAACGGTTGTGGTTTTCTTGTATATAGGAATTTCACTAGGATCTGTTGGAGATAGGTTACCTGAATTTACCAATTGTTTGGAAAAGTGTAATCGTATTTTATGTTCGGAACATGATTCTACCGATTTCGTCAATAATGAAATGGAGCTCAAGAAAACATTTGAAAATAGTTATTCAATCTCAGGGCCGTTGAAGTATACATTTTGCTGGGATTGCCAGAGTGATTGTAAATACAAGTGTGAACAGTTAGTTACTGATCAACGTGAGAAAAACGGATTAGAAGTAGTTCAATTTTATGGGAAATGGCCCTTTATCAGAATCTTTGGAATGCAAGAATTATTCTCTGTTTTGTTTTCTATAGGTAATTTTCAAATCAACTACATTAATTTATTCAAAGTTATGCGGCATTACAATAGAATTAAACTGCTCAATAGTGATTGGGCATTAATGTTAAGGCAATATTTACAGTTAATAGTTATTTCGCTCATAGGATGGACATTCAGCACCTTATTCCACATGAGAGACAATCCATTGACTGAAACTTTAGATTATTTTGGAGCAGCAGCGATGATCATGTCAAACTTCAATGCTATTTTCATTCGCTATTTTGGACTTTACAAATACAAGCATCAAACTTCGAGAAAATTATTCCAATCTGTTTTAATAGTATTGTTCATATTTCATTGTGTTAAATTAAAGAATAATTGGGATTATGATTACAATGTGAAATATAATCTATTTTTCGGGGTTTCTGCAATGTTATTGTGGGTTTTGCATGCTATTCGTGTTCAGTCTGTATATCTGGAAAATGCTCACATTTTTAATAATTCAATTCAATTGGTACCTTTTGAAACAAAGATTTTAACGAAATTGAATTATTTATCTCTCTCTGAGTCTAAATACATTCCTTTGCTACCAGTGGTGCTTAATATGTGGATTATTTTGGGGATGTCATTTGAACTTTTTGACTTTGTTCCATTTAGGAGACTCATAGATGCTCATGCTCTTTGGCACTTATTTACTATTTTTCCTACTATAATCTGGTATGACTGGAATATTTGGGATATCGAGATGTTCAAAATAAATGACGAAGTGGATAAATTAATTTAGAGATAGAGTTCAAATACATGCACTCTAGTTATGCGCTATATATGCAACCATTTTCACGTTCTTATCAAATAGATTTGGATGAATAGTATTATTAAAATGCACATCTTTTCATATCGGATTATCGAAGTAGATTAAGAATGATTGTAAGGTTCATAGAGTCAAAATATAATACAAATCAAAATGTCAAATGTCATAAAATCGTAATGTTGTATTTTTGCACTAAATACCTAATTCTTTTCTTAAGAGGTTAATCGTCTGGTATTTTTATCCATAAAACATCTTAAGCATTCTAATTCAAAGACAAAGTTTATGATCATATGATTAAGCATCGATTACGTAAAGGCTCCTTATACTTTTAGAGATTCTTTCCATATAAATTTCATTTCTTATGAATATGTTTGATATATAAGGGTATGTTTATTTCGTGCAATTTATTTTAAAAAGGAATCTCTCTTATAAAAAACTAACTATGATACAAATTTAGAACTGAATTACCTTTAACCATGCAGAATTAGATCTTATCAGACCTTTTTATAAACTTTGAGAAAATCAGCTTTTTTTTGGATTTCTTTGAGTTCGAAGACGTCGTATCATTATAAGATGAATCAAGAGAAGTTACTCCATTGTTTGAACTCCATGCTGAATGAATATCACTCATAGGAGATTGGGGCGACGGAGGGTATTCGCCTGAATAACCAGATTGCTTACTTGAAGACTTCGAGCTCAGTGTAAAGTTTCTGTTCTTCTTTATAGTAGAACTTGTTCTTGACATAACGTAGTTGTTAAAATCAGAAATCGAATCATCTGTCATGATATCCTGCATGGGGTACTGGTGTTCATATGATTCTTTCATCATTAATTCAATTAAATGATACTTCAAAAATCCTCTCCAAATACTAAATAACTCGTTCTTTGACTTATTCTGTGGAGTATGTAAAGATGCTTGTAAATTTTCAATAATAATGTCGGTTAGTATTCTATTCAATTCGGTATAATCATCACTATTCACCATGTGTTTATTTTTAGGACATTTACCTCTAGATTTGTTAAATACTTCACTTAAGTCCCTTTGTCTATTGTAATTTTCAATAAGGTACTCTTTAAAGCCCTTGAATTTTTCGATATGTTCATCATCATAAAAATAAAATGTATATTTCAGGAGTATTTTTTTGTCAATGGCATTTAAGTCACACCCATCTCCTTCAAGCAACGTCAAATTGTATAATGCAAAGTCAAAATACTCACTGAAGAAATCAAGGCAATGATTTATTGGCGGTAATAAATCGAAAAAGTTTACATCATTATCATCTTGGGCGATAGATTTAATATCCTGATAAACATTATTCCAGAATTGTTTACTTCTAAACTGCAGCCCGACGCAAACTTCATCTAAATAATTTATAGGCATTTTTTCATTAATACGAAAGCTTTGAGTTGATTTATTATTGGAATGTAAAGAATTTAAGCTATTAAATTTTCCTTGCGCATTTCGCAACTTATTCATATAGTTTAAACAATAATCACCAGTTGAAGTGGTTCTATTGATTTCTCCTCTAATGAAATCAAAATCATCTGATATATTCTCAAAGTATGTGTATCTCAAAATGTTGATATTTTCAACCGTAAATAATGCTTTGCTAGAATTGTAGTAATGCCTATTCATTCTTTCGTTGATATGGTGATATCTATTCTGGTTAACCAAAGCTTTAAATTCCGATTCATATTTCTGAATCCTTGATTCTAAATTAATGACTGATTCCCTGCTAACGTATCTCATTGTAATTGGGTCAAACATTTTCTTACTGGTAGATTGTACCGAACCTGCAATTGAAGCTTTGCCAGATATTGAACTTCCACTTGAATTTCCTGATTTACCAGACCTACTGGCTATATCGCTAGTTGACCTCTTGGTTCTATATTGAAGTGTAGCATGATCAGCAACCAACATATAACATGACATGGTATTGAAATTAAAGTTCAAAATATAATAAAAAATGAAAAATATTAAGACATGCCTTCTTTAAATAACACAGGCCAAAAAGTCGGGGGGTTAATGTCATAATACAAGATAAGTATATGTAACAGTAACTGCATCTGACTAGCCTCTAACCGTTATTGGCAAAGCGGAATACACTGTACATGTATTTCTTTAGATCTTCATATGAACAATAAGAGGCTCGAGATGCAAAATTTTTATGCACATGAGAGCCTCATGGGGAACTGCCAATAATATAGTGAGCTGATCACATCCTCATACCGCAAATCATAATCACTTCAATTCTGAACTCATGATTAACTCCTCGGATGGTTTTGTCAGCACTCCCTTAGATATTATATCATGGTAGCAAGACGAATGGTTCCTTGAAGTAATTAGTTTTCCAGTAATCAAGTCATTGAGGCATAAGAAGCGGACGTTATAGAAAAAAAAGACGTTGAGCTTGTTAATTATGTCATATCCGATATTATAATGGATAAATATTTGTTACTATTGTATTGCAACAAAGGAATATTGTTCGTGCTTACATTCTGGCGCTAGCCTACCCACATTTTTATATTTTCACCAAACAAAGTTAACGCATAAATGCTACTGTATATAAATTTATTATCTAGAACTTAATGGGGTTGAGAATGGCGTCTTCGCAGATAATCTTCTAGTGTCTTCTTATTCCATGCGCCTTCAATGATTGACCAACTCGCAAAAAGGAGTGAAAAATTTTTTCTTCAACGGCCATAACAATTTGCTCTATAATCTATAGTTTAGATTGACTACTATTCTTGCTTCAACGTTTATATTTTATTATTCTTTAGTAAATATACTCTAGAGTAGAAAAATAAGCACTCCAACGAATATTACCTTTTTAAAGGAGAATTTATTTCACATTGCAGTCAACATTTTAGTCAAATTGCATTAAGATTCCCCTGTCTACAGCTCAAAGAGATTGGCTTTTGTACATTTCTGCATCTGGTACTCCTCTTTGAATGGCTATGCAGCAACTTCTACCGCATTTGGTAACATCGTATACGTTCGTCTACTTCTGCTTGTCGCGAATAATTTAACCGAAGACATGAAAAAAAGCGAATTAAACTCAGGTACCAATTTATTACAATAGACCAAAAAATTATATTCCGATACCGGGAGTCGAACCCGGGTCTGCTCGGTGAAAGCGAACCGTGCTAGCCGTTACACTATATCGGATATTTTTATTTATTTCCTGCTATTATTGTAAAACCATACTCATATCATAGATTGTTTCATATCCATTCATATCCTTTCTTATATATTAAGTTAAAATGTTTTCATCAGTTTTTATATATTTACAGTAATCCCAATTCATTTTTTAGAGTTTATATTATATATTAGTTATACAGTCTAAAAGTTTTCTAAACATTGTATGTTGCCGGACTAAAAACCTTAGTAGTTCAGTACTCTACTTAAAGTTTGGTTAATCTAGAATTACTACCTATCAAGCTATGATGAATACAGTTAGACAATTATATTTTAGTTTAGAGTAACTTTCTTTAGCAACACTTAAGAAATTATCATTTATGGATTGGTCGCATATTAATGCGTTTTTATATTTTTGTTGCATTTGTTTTGATTTTCAATTTTTATATCATATTAAATTATTAAATTCTATTGACGGCATATATAGTTTTATAGAATCAGCTAAAACAACTTAATATTCCTATTTATAAAACAACTCTGTGATGAAAAGAAACATATTGAACAAGCATATATATTATAATTCCATATATCTTAATTTATTCTAAAATGTCTCATTATCCATGTTTTACAATATTGGTTATCATTTCTATTTGCACGAACCAAACATTGATATATTTACCTACCACCAGAAGCTCATATCTAATCTATTATTTCTAGGAGTAGTATTTGCAGATGAAGATTACCTTATGGGTTATTTAATCAGTAACTAACTATGCCACGACATTGCAAAGTCGACTGGCTGTCTAACAAAGAAGTAATCACCAGAATGATGAATGACTCTTTCAAACCTAATATTAATAAAATATACCCTTTCATACTATTATCACTGATTTTAGACAATATCCAATTAATGTTGACTCAAATATTTGCAAGTAATGTCAACTTTTCAGATTCAACATGTAAACTATCTTTTTTTAAAAATTCCACATAATCAGAAACAGCTTTACAAATTTCATCTCTAGAGACTTTGGCTAATTCGTTCCAGAAATGAGTACTCGAAAGAGCATTACAAGCGACCCATTTAGAAATCGAATGAAATTTAAGTTCCCAATCTTGTTTTCCAAACTCCGGGTAGAGGCCAGGAAGCCCTATGTTTCTTCTTTTATAAACTTCTAAATCACCATCATTGTTATTGGAGTTAAATATTGGGTTGATTTTAACTTTATGAACATGGAGAAAGAATATTTCAGGTAAAGCATAATTTGCTGGGTCCTTTTTAAATTCGGTAAACAAGTCTCTGCTGTATTGATTATCTTGATGGGGCCATATTCTGGTATCTAAATTCTTTTTTTGAAGCCATGACTTCCAGTTTTCAAAGAAATTAATAGACTGAGCTGCGTCGTACTGGACAATAGTAGTTTCCATAAAATTGTTCTCTTCGTTTTTATACCCAGCTAACCAAACATCATATGTCGTCAAATGGTATGATTCCTTGAATACTTCTAATGCTGGAATAAACGTCTCACGATCACCCAGTCCGAATACCCCCTGGTATAAAAGTGGGTAATAGTGAGAGTAACCATATATATTATAATACAAAGCCAACAAATAGCTTCTGAAATGTTCCGACTTAGAAAGAACCATCTGACCGGTTTCAACACCCATAGCTGGTAAAGTTCCTTCTAAATCATGAAACATTACTCCCTTATTCTTATCTTTTTTGACATAATCTTCAAACTTTTCATTGTTTGCTAACCCTTCTCTATGAACAACCTCCCCTATTTTAAACCTTGCAATATCATAATATATCGGTGAAGTACCCTTATGCCAAATATCCGGCCAAAGCAAAAACTTCGTAGATAAATATGGCTCTGAAGTTAAAAGTAGATCAACATTTTTAATTGGCATATTATCTGCATCCAACATTATAGTATTATCAAAAGAAGAAACAAGTAGTCCTAGAATTTTTAGTTGAAACTTTTCTAGATCTAGTTTATCTAATAACTCCTTTCCTACCTCTTTCTCCAAGATGACACAAGTAGCATTTAATTTTGGTAATAAATTCTCACAAATATCGTAATCATACTCATCTTGATAATTAAGAATCACTTCAATTGGAAGTACAGACCCAAGTTCTCTGACTTGACCAATGGTGACTAGTGCTCCAGCAAAATACTTACCTCCCGAACTTATGACAATACCATCCCCACTAAACACAGATTTGGAAGGAAGAGCTAACTCCTTCAACATTTTCACTACGTTATCATGATTAAGCTGCATATCTTTAAATACCTTATCGGATACAGTAACTCGAGTTTCAGTTAAAAATTTCCTAGAATAAATTGGATTTCTAACTTCTTTATACAGCAGACTTAATATCGACTGACCTTTCGCCGTGATTTTCTTAGTTTTAGGTCCATTTGCTAATAAAATATCTTCAAGTAGATAACTATAATATTCTTTTTTATCAAATTTTGTATTTAGTTCTGCAAGTGCATTATCTAAATCAAAATTTCCCTTTTTCAATTCCAGAAGAATATCTTTCACGATGTAATCTTTTAACTCCAGTTCGTGTGTTTTCAAGAATTCAGATTTAAGATCTTCATAAAGAGCAAAACTCTTTTCCAGTAGGGTGAAAAGCTGCTTGGTATAGTCCCTTTGTATTTCATCTTTTAAGTCCTGTTTGTAGATCTCAAAAAATTGCTTCTTTACGCTTTCCTTAGCTTCTTCCAAAAGCTCTGTATCCTCATTTTTCAATTTATCAGCAAGATGTTTTAAAATATCTTCATGGGGGATAGGTGTCAATCCATCAACTATAGATGCATCCGCCACTGATTCCTTATTTATGATATAGTATTCATTATCACTTGAGAAAGAGTACGAATATGTAGAGTAATACTTGAGGAAAAATATATTTATCAAGATGATAAGCGCAACAGCTAGCGAAATCACCAAACCTCTTCTAGTAATCAATAACTTCAGCATTTATCCTAATTATGCTTCACAAAAATATGTTAAAAGCAATTCTTTATATATTCTCTCAAATTTGGAAAAATTATGTTTTAAATGTTTAAGCCTTGTTATCTGTTTTAAACTTTAAGTATTCCTGTCCTCCCTAATCATCAGTATCAAATAGAATACTTGTGAAATTATAGTTAAAAATAACTTTGAAAACACTTCATGAATACACGTGAACATATATATGACATTTGTTTTTAGTGTGGTTCCTGATTGCGCAGCACATAGTATATTTTGACACTACTTAAAAATTATTAATAATAATAATTTGAAGATTAATCCAAATTAATTCTATATACTCTATTGATTCTTTTTCGATATGCCATTAGTCTTAACCAATTTATAAATACCCAAAATATATGCTAATCTTGTTACTACTAAATCCACAGCCATCCCGATTGAATCTTTTGCTAGATCTACTTTAGAGCCATCTACTTCTTGCCAATTTACGGATAATTCTTTTACCTTGATATTTTGAAGTTCTGAAAGTAAAAGGACTTCCACGTCAAAAATCCATCTTTCAGTATGCATTTGTGGAAATATGCACTTGATCGCTTCGTAATTAAACATTTTGAACCCACACTGAGTATCCTTTATATTTCTAATTCCAAATACAAATACTAGAGTATGCAAACCGTACATCAAGAAATTTCTTATAAAAGATCTTTTTACTACAGCGTCAGTATTAACCATATGAGCTCGAGAACCAATAGCTACACCAGGTTTTTGATTATCCAACGTATCCAAATATTTGGCGAGGCTAGTAGAATCCTTAAAAGTTGTAGCCCCATCAGCATCAGCAAATAAACCATATTTACCTCTAATATGAAGTAGGCCATGTGTTACTGCACCACCTTTACCTCTATTTTTACTCAATTTGACCACCCTCATGATATGTGGAGCTAAGCCCAATTCATTGGCTTTAGCCAATGCATATTCAGCGGTTTTATCAGAAGATCCGTCGTCAACTATGAGTATTTCAAATCTATTACCATAAACATTTTTTAAATAGTTCACACTATCATCCAACATCACTCCCAATCTCTCTGTTTCATTATAGCAAGGTATAACTAAACTCAAATCAATGCCTTGATCTTTATATTCAGAATCTCTAGTTATCCTTTTAGGTAAATCATATAATGTTTCACTACCATCATTAGTCGTATATTTCAGTTCTATTGGTAACGGAGCTCTTGGCGTATGTGAAAAGTATACCACTAGTCCATATATAGAAGCTAATGATAATACAGTTAAGACAATTGAATATAAAACTAAACCCATTAGTACCAAGCTATGTATTTCCAAATATAAATTGTCAATGTGGCTTTACGTGTTTTTTCAGTATGGAGCGAATTTCTCACCTGAATATAAGCACTCAGAGAAAGACAATAAAAGGATTATTTCAAAAACGAAATAATTGCATTAATGTATATTACAATATATGATATTAACAGATGATTTTGATTGAATGTTTCTTGATATAGAACTGAAGTAGTATACCTTTTAATTCAAATAATAGTAAAATATAGTACATTCGAACGAAATTATTTGTTTGCTAATTTTGTGACTCTGTTGTTCAAGCATCTGGCATTATTAACAAATATCTCCACTAGCTCTTCAAATCTTATGGAATCAGCACCACTTTTAAATTTATCAAATCCATTGAATAATTCAAAAGTGTCAACTTCCAATTCCACTTCAAAACTTTGGTCTTGTTCGACAATAGTCTTTCCTTGTTTGTTTTTAAATTCTCTGGGAAGTAACACCCTTGTCATATCAAATCTTGTAACTGTAGGACGATGGGCCCATGTATTTCTTTTCTTGATTCTTGTTAAATTTGGAATATTCTTCTTAATTATCGAGTCTATATTGCTTTCCGGTATTGGATGTTCGAACGAAAGAGACAATCTCAAATCATACATTGATGATGGAATATGGATGTAGAGATCTGAGATTCTTTGCTTGTTTATCGCAGTGTATCTTGGAGGATTTAACATATTATCTTTCGATACTCTTATTGATTTAGGCTGTTCGTTTCTATTTGTTAACTGGTAGAATGTATCAGTAATATCTGATTCTAAAGTATTAAACTTCCGTCTAGGTTTAATACTATTACCTGTTTTTCTCAAATCTTCTTGATATTGCTTTTCTAAGTCGTCTAAGAAACGGCACATTTCATTCCATCCCACTTCATGAACGCCCATATCAAAATAAATACTTGAGGTGTCGGTATAGATACATTCGGTCAGTACGTTTATATTAATTCTATGCGATTGTCTCTTATCAATAATAGTACCAAACTTAAGTTCTAATTCAACAAACTTTCTTTTATCATCCGGAATTTCATTAAAATTGGCATAAATCCATTCAGCAATAGTCCTTGTCACCGAAGGAGGGGGGATTACTCCAGTAATGGAGCATTCCAAATCTACGCTAACAGTGGATGTATTGTCAAAGACTTGTTTATTTGATAGTGTTGACGTTTCATTTTGTATCTGTCCGCTATATTGCGAAACTTTTCTACCTTGTGGTTGCCATTCTTGGGCCCAGATTGGTGGTGTTGAATACCTTTTTGGTTTGGTTGTAGACTTTAATTTATTTATTTTCGTTAACTCGTCTTCATTAATGCTACCATTCGAATTTACAGAAGGGTCAGTTTTAATTTTGGTATTTGAGTTCTCCAAATGATCATTTCTTGTTTCGGTTATATTATCATCTTTCAAGGAATACCCCTCACTATTTCTCTCTGAGTCTTCATCTGATTCTTCATCATTTTCTTCATTTAAACTGTGGTTTTCGTCCTTTTTATTTCCCACAGAGGGACTAGGGTCATTCAATAAATTCACAATTGAATGTCTTTCATGAGTCGATGCTAGATCAGGCCTGATTATTTTATCTTCGTTTTTATCATTTGTTGGAGGTGAGTCCTCATTCAAGATAGATCCCACGTTCATCTTACATATATTGGTGGACTAGTTAAGCTATTTCAGTTTTTATATTTCAAATAGAGTTAAAAAAATGTGCAGTACACTACCTTACAATACAATAGTTAATAAAAATACTGTCATCATCCTAATGAATATATGTATTTAATAAATAAAGAACTTAAATTAAAAACCCAATTTGGACCTTAACCTAGCAGCTACAGCATCAATGAATTCTTCAGTAGTGACGTAACTAGACCTATCAGTTTTTCCTTGAGCTAACGCGAGATCTTTAGTCATTATGTTGTCGACTCTCACGGTATCAAGAACAGCCTCCTCTATTTCACTACCAAATTTCGAAACATCAGGGGTACCATCCAATTTACCTCTCTGGATTAAACCTCTAGTCCAAGCAAAAATTGAAGCGATAGAATTGGTTGAAGTTTCTTTACCTTGTTGGTGTTGTCTGTAGTGTCTAGTAACAGTACCGTGAGCAGCTTCAGCTTCAAATGCCCTTCCATCTGGAGTCATTAAAACAGATGTCATTAAACCTAACGAACCAAAACCTTGAGCAACGATATCAGATTGCACATCACCATCGTAATTCTTCATAGCAATGATAAAACCACCAGTAGACTTCAACATTTGAGCCACCATATCATCGATAAGTCTATGTTCGTACCAGATACCAGCTGCTTCGAAATCTTTCTTGTATTTCTTGTCGTACAATTCTTCAAAAATGTCTTTGAACCTTCCGTCGTATTTTTTTAAAATAGTGTTTTTTGTTGAAGAAAATAAATTTAACTTTCTGTCTAAAGCCATTTTGAATGAAGATTCAGCAAAAGCGGTAATGGATTCATCAGTGTTATACATAGATAAAGCAACACCAGGTCCTTTGTAATCGTAAACGGGGTAAACTTGGGTTTCTGAACCATCTGCTGGCTTGAAAACTAAGGATAACTCACCTGCCTGAGGAATGACGAGGTCAGTAGCCTTATATTGGTCACCAAAAGCGTGTCTACCAATGATAATTGGTTTTTCCCATTGAGGAACGATTCTTGGGATGTTTTCAATGACGATTGGTTCTCTGAAAACAGTACCTCCTAAGATATTTCTCAAAGTTCCATTAGGAGATAGCCACATCTTCTTTAAGCCGAATTCTTTAACTCTGGCTTCATCTGGGGTAATAGTAGCACACTTAACACCAACTTGGTATTTCAAAATAGCATTTGCTGCATCTACTGTGACCTTATCATTTGTCTCATCTCTATACATAATACCTAAATCGTAGTATTTTAAGTCGACATCTAAAAATGGAAAGATCAACTTGTCCTTAATATATTTCCAGATTATTCTGGTTTGTTCGTCTCCATCCATTTCGACGATAGGATTTTTTACTACGATCTTTTGAGGTGACATAATGCTAATTTATTATTAAACCTTTTCCAAGTTTTTCAAATTTAATATACTACTTAAATATCCAATCTACAGTCTTCTACCTGCTTCTTATACTAGTCATGCACTCCCCGGAGTAAAAAGGAGGTTATGTATTTCCCAATAGCGCGGGTTTACTCTATTACGATACATCCCATAAAATATCCCCAATAAAGTAAACCTCCTAACAATTCGTTCATTGAGTCTATGGACGCAAATATACCAGAAATCTTATAATTTGGCACTGTTAGAAATATATCAAAATTACTTATTCTTACTGATCACTTTCCAAGGTTGAAGTTTACTGTACCCCAGAATTCTTAATGTAAAAAACTTCCATTTCAGGATAAATTGTTTCCCGGTTATTACCTCTCAAATTAATATCCCCGGGATCTTGTTAATATATTATTGAGTAAGAGAAATAACATGGCCTATCTAATATACTCAACAATATAAACTCGGAATTATTAGTGCTGTTTCCGTATATTGGCAGATTTCTTA